>JAOTNS010000395.1:0-107606 GCA_028476615.1 Culter alburnus
GACATATGGACCTTTCTTTTTTATGAACTATTTATCTTAAAACTAAGGTTACATTTCTCCAGCATGACTTTACTATATATATTACTATATATTAAATAATACAAGGACAAGGAATTGTATTACAAAAGACAACTGATAGGCACATGCACTTTTTCTGGACATTTCACAATAATTATTTATTTGCTCTTTTCACAAAGCATTTATATTTGCCATAAAGATACAGTGTTATTGCATGTTAACAACAAACAAGGATAATATTTCTCTAAAATGATCAAGCCTATATGCGAGCAAAAGCTTAGCCTACCTACACCTCAGTCTCAATGTGCATTTACTGATAAAACACAAATGAAAACCTAAAGGTGTATAAAATACATGGCAGCATATAAAATGAAAGCTTACAGCTTCATAATTAGCACAGTTATATAAATATTGTGATGATGACATCTGTTGCTTCTTCTGCAGCATCACTCCTCCTCAGGCACAGTGATTTAAGTACTCTGTTTCAGACCGATCACCTGGAAACAAGATTTAAAAAAGCTGCAAAGGTGCCAAGACTTGAGTGTATAAGTAAGTAAGCACTGAGTAATTTAGCCTTACTTGTCTGTAGTAGTCATAGACTTTTATAACCGCTGGCTTAAGGTTTTTAACTGAGAAGATCTGTTTAATACTTAGTGTTTGGCGGAAGCCAATGTTCTTTGAACCTGTAAAAAAATAAAACAGTTTAAAAAATTTTTGTCTGTGAGAATAATTACTTTTCTGTAATATAGTAGGATTTAAAATTGATTTAATAGTTAATTGTCATTTAATCACAATGGTTGTCATTACATTCATTCCCACCTCTTGTAGATACATGATGACATGGTCGTCTTTGGATTCAACACGATGTACTGCTTTCTTTAACTGTGGAAAATAATTTTTTAGCACAGACTAAAATTCTGTGAAAATTTGAGGATTGACTCCCACAGACGCGGGCTTATGTTTAAACGCACAGCTACCTGACAAATATTTTAGTTATCCCTGGATGCAGCTCTGTTTAGAGTTAGTCCAGGAAGATTTGTCTGTAAGGGTACTGTTTAAACGCACAGCTACCTGACAAATATAAACAGTTATCCCTCTGCGTGAGGAAGATCCATTTAGATCCGCTCTGACAGACAACAAAAAACTCCCTGAACTTCCTAACTCTTCCATCCAGATAGCGAAATTCTCTGTTTTTACTGTTTTCTATTTCTTATGTATTCATTATTATTATGTATTTGGTTCTTCTTTATGTAAAACACTTTGAATCACATGAAATGTGCTATTCAAATAAAATTGCCTTGCTTACGGTGCCTTACCTTGTCCAGGAAGAGTGTTCTACTTGGAACCTGACAAGAGTTTCATATCTACAATGACCATGTTTGAACTCACTTGTGTCCCGATATATCTAATTGGAGAAAAAAACGATATTATATAGTAATGCAATAAGAATTAAACCCGAACACTGAATGTTGAATACAATCGGTCCTTACACAATGCTTATTACAACATCCAAAATTTGTCCAGTCATTTTATTACATTCTCCCATTGTCCTAGCAACGACGAATAATGTATATATCCATGGGAGTGGGATATTGTAGAAAAGAGACATCACAAGAAAGTCACATAATATTAGAACATCTCTTACCATAATCTGTTCAAAAGTGTCTTAATCTGTTTTCGGTTTGGTTTGCTGTATTTCACTAACCTGCACAGACACACAGGTCGAGCCCTTCACTTCATGCTGTATTTGGCTGGAACGTTCTGCAGCTGCTTCTCCTGGTACAGTAACTTGTTGTCCTGATTGACCTCAAGTGGTGAGAGTCTCCTGCTGACTGTACAGTCACTGTGCTGGAGCCGTCAGAGCTGAACACTTGGGTGGCGTACAAAGACAGAGCCTGAAGAGCCACCACTGTGTCCTGGGAAATAAATGAGTTCAGTAATGTCACTTTTACTCATTCACACCAGCACATTCAAAATATGTGTTTTTGGGAGTAGTTTGAGTAACCTGTGTGGAGGAGAATCCTCCATAGGCATTCTGCTGCTTCACAAGCCAGCTGACAATCCTGTTAGCATAGCCCAGATCAGCTGTAGTGACTGAATCTGTAGTGAGAACAGCTAGCAGCACATATGAGCTGATCTCCACTGCCAGAGAATCAGAGTCATCAGCAGATGCAGACTGAGACCAGTGGAGAAGACCCTTATGACAAAAGACACATGAGTAACTCAAAGAGCATGAACAAAAACAAATAGTACTGTCATAAATGATGACAGAAAGTCATCAGAAGCCGACCTCTTACCATTGAAATAGCAACATCCCCCAGTTTAATGAAAAGCTGCTGTCGAGTGCCGTGTCTCAAGCACAGACTGGTGTAGGGAGCAGAGCGCGGTTTGTTGTAAATGTTTGGTTATAACCATAAAGTGCTTTAAGCATGACAAGCCTTTGCTCACAGCAGGACCTGTGGCAGAAGTAGTGCAGATGACAAATAAATAAGACATAAAAGCCTTAAAATACTAGTTTGTGCTTAGTCCATACTGACTGTAACCGATGTGTTCAGCTCAAGTAGTGATGCAGTAATATAGGCAGTGATGGTCACACTGTCACTTACACCTCCCTACAACACACATATAAGGGATATAGTCTGTAAATGTTCAATTTTAAACAAGTAGTTTTGGCTTCTTACAACAAGAAAAATGAACTTGTGAAGCAAAATTGCATAAGGTGTTAAGACTCATTTTCAGATGAAATGTCTTGTATTACTTTATTTATATATTTTTTATTTCATCGTTATTTTAAGCACACATCAAACAATTTTGCTTTTCTTAATGCTAACAATTTACAGATGGAATATGAATGAAAAAAATATATTTGTAGTGGGTAACAAGAAAAATACTGGTCCCACTTTATATTAAGTGGCCTTAACTACTATGTACTTACATCAAAATATAAGTACAATGTACTTACAGAAATTAATTACAGATGTAATTACATTGTTACGTTACTGGTGTGTAGAAACACGCACGACTAGGAGAATACGATCAAAGTCCAACTTTACTAGATAATCCAAAATAGCATACAGGGAACACAGGAGATTAACACACACTAGCATACAACGATAACCGACAAACACAAGAGAAGAGTGACTGAATATACACAAGTCCCATGAGTGATAATGATGATGATTGTCCTCAGGTGCGTGTGATGATGATGATGAGCAGGTGCAGGGCAGAGGGAATGCTGGGAAGTGTAGTGCAGGAACCGGTGGTTGTAACAGTACCTCCCCCCTCCGGCAAGGCGCGTCCTTGTGCCATAGAGGAACATCCAAAGGGGCAGGCCGGAAGGGGTTCAGGACGTGGACGGTGAAGCTGGAGGATGAGTAGGATGGAGGCCCAGTCCCCAACCAGGATGCTGTACATCGGCGGCGGCGCTGAAGGGAGGAGCCATGGTGGTGAAGGCATCAGCGCCACCTTAGGGACGAACGAAGACAGCCGCGGCGATGGAGGAACCCACGGCGCAGATGGATGACAGATGGCGCGGCACGATGACGACGACCCAGGCGACCGCGACTGAGCCACTGCGACGACCATCCGAGGAGGATGCAGGGATCCTGAGGGCTGAGGTGTAGCTGGAGCGACCGAGGGCGGCGACGGAGCCTGAGGGAGGGCGGAGCTAGCTGGAGCAGTAGGGGTGGAGGGCCGGAGAGCAACGGTCGGCCCAGAAGTCCGTTGCGTAGGCGGTGTGACGTCCGACCCAGGTGAAGTTGACGATCTGAGGCAGCTCCGCGAAGCCGATAGCTCGAAGGTCCCAGCAGACGACGAGGGAGGGAGGAGCGTAGGCGAAGGAGTCAGGTCGGCAGGTTGAGGAAGAGAGACGGGAACAGATGTTGGAGGCGGAGCCACGGGAACTTTATGCCTCGGAGGAGATGGCTCACAAGGGTCCCGCGGTGTCACCACGTCACTGAGAGGAGGTGATGGTGGTGTAGCGGGACTGATGGGAGACAGCTCGGGAAGAACAGCAGACTTGGTTGGAGTCAGGGAAGAAGGCAGAGATGGAGATTCTGTGGAACATTCCAGTAGAGGATGTGGCAGAGAGAGACTGGAAGGAAGAGGAAAGTCCAATATAGGGTTCTCAAATAGCTGGGAAGTAATGTTGTCAGTGGACTCACTCTCAGTGATGGGCGGGTGGTGGGTGGGGCTTCTCTCCAGCTCGAAATCCTCAACACCTACTCCCTCGCCGCTGAAAGGGACCCCCGACTCGAACTTCTCCTCAGATGGAACTACCTCAGGCTCCGGGGTGATGTCAAGCTCGGTCGCTCCTCCTGGCGCGGGCTCTGATGTCACTGCGGGGTCGTCGTTACCATCGGTGGTGGGTCTCTGGTTGGGAACTGGGTACGGAGGGGTTCCGGATCGGGGCCGCTTGAACTCCACGCATTTCAGCATGGCCTCCCTCCAGTTCAAGCCGGTGGTATCAGGTAGTACACAAGGTTCATTGTAGCTCACCCCGATCCGGTATAACTTCCTTAATTTCTCATCCTCCAGCTGGCTGTTGACGGCAAAAAGGAAAAATCGTGTGGAAAAAGTAAAAAAGTCATGGCTCTCCTGAGCCAAGGCGATGAATTTAGCCCATTCATCCATTTAGGGCGGTCGGTTATTCTGTTACGTTACTGGTGTGTAGAAACACGCACGACTAGGAGAATACGATCAAAGTCCAACTTTACTAGATAATCCAAAATAGCATACAGGGAACACAGGAGATTAACACACACTAGCATACAACGATAACCGACAAACACAAGAGTGAAGAGTGACTGAATATATACACAAGTCCCAATGAGTGATAATGATGATGATTGTCCTCAGGTGCGTGTGATGATGATGATGAGCGGGTGCAGGGCAGAGGGAATGCTGGGAAGTGTAGTGCAGGAACCGGTGGTTGTAAACATACATGCAGGTGTTTTTAAAATATAAGTACAATGTAAAAACAAGTATGTACTTAATAAGTGCATTGTATCAAATGAGTAATTTAAATGTAAGTACATAGTAGTTAAGGCCACTTAATCTAAAGTGGGTCCAAAATACTGATTTAGATAGATTAGATGTTCTAATTCATGATTAATATTAGTATTTCTAAAATAATTTGTAATTTCTTACCTTCATTCTGTTATTTAAGAGTTTTCCCTTGCTCTCATAACAACCATCTGGTCTTTGGTGTTGTACCAGCCATTGCTTTGATTTCTGAATTTTTTGGGGGTCAATAAAGATGTACTTCTGTGCTTTCCCAAATGTCCTCACAAACGCGGTCAGCCTGTTTGTTGTATTCAATCGAATACATTTGGTTGTCAAGATATTATTACCTTTAAATCTGAATTGATAATCATTGCTAAACAGCTGGTATAGGTTTGTGCAATGGTTAATTTATGCAATAAAAAGAATTCATACCATGTATTTCCTTCTCCTTGGCCAAATGTAGAATATGATCCATCCGAGCTTTCATAGTTGAGTTGCCTCTGATATCCTGTTCAAAATTTTTGGTGAGATTATTTTTCTTAAATGTGCTGAGAAAAAAAGTAGTAGTATGAAATGGCTCTGAATAGTCTCTCCGCTCTTCAGGAAGCCGTGGCTCTCTCTCGGATGGCTGAGGTGTGCTCCGTGTTCTCCAGATACTGCAGAATGTAAATATTGGGAGAAAGAACAGCCATGTTTTGTTCCCCACAGCCATACGGCATCCGTAATAATCCATCAAGGTTCTTCAGTGCACGACCCAATATGTCTCCTACCAGAGAACATATGATTCATGCACATTTCTACCTCAGAAATGTTCGCAAAACAGTATTGAAGTGAAATATGATTTCAAATTTACCAAGCACTGAAACAGTAGATCTTGCTGATCCCTCTATCATATTTTTGGGAAACGCCAGCTCTACTTCCTCTGAAAGGTTTTGCCCTGTAGATTGAGGCACAAAACAAATCCATACAGTTGGAAATAAATATTCCATTAAATAAAATAAAATGAATAATCCATAAAGCTAGAAGCAGATTTAAGGTTAATCTAAATATTTTTACTTTAAAAACAATGTACATGACATAAAAGTGCACAGCCATTACCATTGGGGCAAAGCAGCCAGTTGTGGCTGTTAGTTTTTTCGATTCCTTCAGCCTGAGAGATACAGGTTAATGTTAGCACAATAGCTTTTTATGATCTTTGGCTGCAGCATAAAATATAAAGTTTTAGATTTAGATAAAAAAGTTATAGTTTTAGATACAATAGTATTATGCAATGTATTTACATTATACTGTACATAATATGTTTCTACCCACATTTACACGCAAGCTTTGTGTGACCGTGTCAATGCGTCCTCTCTCTGAGACGCTCACAATCTCATTGTCACACACAGTCTGGGACGCCTCTGCCTCTGCACTGACTGTAATATTCAAGACTCCTACAACACAAGACATGTACGTGAAGATACAACAGACACAACACTGAGAAACAATGATTCAGACTGGAAAACTCACCAAGAACAGAAGGAGTGAGGATCCATTTAAAGGTTTTTCTTCCATTAGCACATAGACAGGATGAATACTGATCATCAGAGGAGGCTTTGAGAGTGTAGTCTGAGGAAGGAGCTGGAGTCACTTTAACCTGTCAATCAACCACACATGATTAGTGGAATATTTGATATGATTTGATAAGACTGAGTGTGAAATCTCACCATGATGCACTTGGACAGATAGCTGAAGACAGTGGCCTTCAGCTCAAAGATCTCCCCACGGATGATGGAGTAAGGCAGAGAGAGCTCCAGGAAGAAGGGCTGGAAAACTGTCAGCTGAGCAGGAGGAGCCAGACCCGACCTTCAGAGGACAGACAGAAGGCCTCCGTCTCCCAAGAAGTGATGGTGTCAGGAACCGTGACAGGAACCTGAACTGATCCAGAGTCCCTGAAGAGAAGTTTGAATTTATTGTCAGGACATTTACCACAAGAGTGCCAAAAATTTTGCAAGGGGGCGGGCGCACCTTCAGACTTTTTAACCCATCATTCACTCACCCAACTTCAACAAGTTCCCAAATCCAAGTTTCTGGGAAGAATGTGCGAATTGTTTCTACGGGTAAGAGAGGTGTGTGTTTTGAATTCCTGGGGCTGCTTCAAGTCCCACTTGACCAACTGACAAAAAAATGATATAGTATATAATAGTATATAGTATATTATTATAAGTGTATAGGGCTGTCTTCATTTTTGCTTTTTCAAACTTAAAGCTTCTCATTTGCTGACAACATATTTATAAACTATTACAAATTTAGGAAGATGGCTGGTGCATGTTGACACATTTGTCTTCAAATGCATGTCATAAGCAGCACAAACTCACAACTCTTGCAGAGATTGAGTTTGTGTGAAGCAGCATTTACTGCAAACTGAGCCACTCTGAGACACTGAAAACATCGGATAATGGGCTGTACGCATGTAAAATGAAAACAGTGTCACTCAGCGAGCAAGACTATGTATTTAAGTAATACATTGGTGCAGGGATGACATCAAAACCCGGAAGACTAATTCGGCAGTGGTTCCCTTGAGATTTTCCGTTGGGCTTTTATATGGGATTTTTCTGTGGTAAACATACATTGACGATACTTACATTTTGCTCTACAATGTATATTACACACACTCACACCCCAAACATTCTTATTTAGTTACATTTTAGAAACAAACTTTTTTTTTAAATAAACATAACAGCTTCAAAATATGCTTTATTTATATACGTTTTCGATATGTGTTGTTTTTTTTACGTCTAAAACGTCCAATTATCATCAACTTATGCTGACCACATGTTTACAAAAATCTTGAGGGAACCACTGGCAAATTATTAAGGCAAGCATTTTGCAATTTCACTAATTGTTTAAGGCAATTTCGAGATTCACATGGGTCATACTCACATCCCTGAACTCCTGGAACTCCTCCAGGAATTCCTCCAGCTTCTCCAAGTACTTTACCAATTGGACCTAAATATCCATATCCAGGTAAAACACTCATCCCTGGGTGTAAACCAAAGGGACCATATCCTGGAATTCAGCAGGACATTTACTATCATAGTTTATTTTTACAACATGTCCACAGTGTATTTATATATATATATGTATAATATATATATATATATATATATATATATATATTATATAATATATAAAGAGAGAGAGAGAGAAAATAAACAGAGGTCTTACCTCCACCATCCACTCTAAGATAAATACATCTCTGAATTTAATACAAGATGGCATTTTAAATCAAATTTGTTGCCACCTTCAATCCCATGTTCTTGTCCAAATGACAAAAAAATGAAAAAGGGAAGAAACAAGTCTGTTACATAGTATTTCAGCTGCAACTAACTGCATTTTTTGTCCCAAAACATTAATCACAATAAGCCTTTCAAATAACACCACCACAAATAACACAAATAACAAACCTTAAACCCAAACAATTTTAAATACTTACCCGAAAAGCCTCATAGACAGCATCTGCTTTACTCTGTGAAGGGTAAGGGAGAGGATAGGACTGTATACTTGGTCCAAGAGACTGAGGACTTCTTATGGATCTGATATTAAAGCATTCCTCTTGATCTTCAATGTCAAATGAAAAAACACTGTCTGGCAACATGCTGAAAACCTGCAGAAGGTTGGAATAAATACAGTAATTTGGAAAACTGACACTGAAGAAATTGAAGACGAGTCTGAAACATATTACTTGTCAAAGTCCAGGCGTTTATTTTTCTCCAGATCAAGACGCTCTGATCTACAGCACTGAGGCCACACAATGAACCAGGCAGAGCTGAGAGCTGAAGAGTGTTTTCTTCACCTGGAACAGCCGTAGTAGGAGAAAACTGCAGAGACACCTGCGACATACAGTGGTCCAGTCTTTAATTTCAAAACAAAAGTATTTCAACCAATTATTACTAATCACTATCACTAATTATTACACTGCTATCAGTGAAAAATCTGATATGGCATTCAGTGGTCTCATATTTCCTAATATTCGCTGCCATCTTTGGCAACGCTGTATATCAATTCACTCATCCTCGTAACTGAAACCATTGTCTCTCTCAAAATCGGGTCTCCATCAACCATTAATAGTCATACTAAGTACACACAAACTACATTAATTTAAAAATATATATATATAATTGCATACTATATGGTGCATAATAAAACAAATAGGACTTAATATACTTTCTTACGCTTAATAAACTGTTCATGATAATCATCAGCATCATGATAATAAACAACTAATTGACAATCACTATTATTATTACAGCAAGACTGTTGCAGTGTTCGTCTTGTTGCTGATTATTTCATACACTGTAATGGACAAGCAGAAGATAATATACAGATCAAATTTTTAGGAGTATTTCAACATTTCTTGCCCATACATATATATTTTTTTTGGTGAGTAGCTGTGCAATAACTGGTATAATCTGTACAGTTGGCTGGTCATTATAATCAAATAATCCTGAGCAGAGCAGAGACTGTACATCATCTCTTACATGTTTGCAATCACCATATTGTTATGAACTCAGCGAGCACACCTTGTTTTCAAGACATTTCTCAATTTGAAATGTTCTGGAAACAGCTAGTACATTCTCACTGGGCGGCACACAGTATGCAAGAAACTCCATCTTAGGAGCCATCTTGGTGCGAACAAGGACTTTGAACATCACTTCTCCCTCCACCACTCCATCAGCACCTTTTACTTCAACATTCTCATACCCATGGTGGACTATCTTTTCTCTGGATAAAACCTGAAAAAAATGAAGAAAAAAAAAGTGAACAAAATAACTGTATGGGGAAAAAAATGTCTGTGATGCGTTTTGCTTCATTTCTGCACCCACCAGGTAGACTATGGTAACATAACCACTTTCAACAGTCTCTCCAGCAATAGTGTACTGAACGGTTACTGGAATCTCCATATCACACTTCAGAGGTTCCTTTAGATCCTTTATAGCCAGTGACTCATTTTTGTTGGGCTTTCTTTGGTTTTTTTGCAGAGTTTTGTGCACAGATTCAAAATTAAATGGAAAACCAAGCTGATTGCCTACTGAAGGATTGCCTGTCACGAACAGATCAAGGAACACATGGTCAGAGAAACCAGCTGCAACTGACTAAAATGCAGGCATGATCGAATGTGATACCCAATTACCAGAGGAAATCCTTAAAGGGTTAGTTCACCCAAAAATGAAAATTCTGTCATTTACTCACCATCATGTCTTTCAACGCCCATAATACATTCGTTCATCTTCGGAACATAAATTAAGATATTTTGATAAAATCCGATGCTCAGTGAGGCTTCCATTGCCAGCAAGATCATTAAAACTTTCAGATGCCCAGAAAGCTACTAAAGACATATTTGAAACAGTTCATGCGATTACAGTGGTTCAACCCTAATGTTAAAGCGACGAGAATAATTTCACAACACATTGCTTCATAAAGCTTTGAAGCTTTACAAATCTTTTGTTTTGAATCAGTGGTTTGGAGCGTGTGTCAAACTGCCAAAGCAGGTGTGGAACAAAATGAGGGTGAGCAATTAATGACAGAATTTTAATTTTAAACAAAGCATTTATTTCAGGGGTATAATGCTTAAATTCATGCATACTGTAGGTTGTTTTGAATGGAAAGCATCTGCAAAGCGGCACAGAACTAACATACACGCATATATATAAAAAGCTCACCGATACAGAAAAAGGTGCACTATTTGCAAGGGATGTATCAATGGTGAAATTGGCCATGCCACTGATGTCTGTGATAAGTTCTTGAGGTGTGAAGTCGATGCGATTAAAGTTGTGACGAACAACAATCTTAAAGTTAGAAACTGGGGTCCCATCGGAGAACTCAACTTTAACCTGGTGGAAAAAGAAATTCATCAAGGACATACAGTACTCAAAGAATACAGATACAAACTCCTGAATAATAAAAAAGCAAACGATAATAGTCAAAATATTTAGAAACAATATTAGTTAAAGCTGCAAGCAGCAATGAAAAGGTCTTCACACCCGTGCCACTGCCACACAATGGCTTTAGGAAAACAGAACACAGTGGGCAATATGCATTTTAATATATAAATATAGGAGGACAACTTCAGTCATATGTATTTGCCACACTTCCTGCTACCAGCTGATGGCGCTATGACTGCAACTAAATTTTGGCATGTAGATGTCTTCAGGTCAGAGCACTTATCAAACATGTGAATTTTGAGGCAGATTGGACATTGTATGCTTGAGTTACAACAACTTCCTGTTTCATGACAATAATAGCATGCTTTAGCAGTCAGCTAAGTGTTGCTAGCATGTTTTAGAATGTTTCTAGCATGTTTAGTACTCAACTGCATATTTCAGTAGTATGTTGCATATTTTAGTACTTCCTGTTGCCAGTGGGTGGCGCTATTACTATAACTGAATATTGTCATGTAGATGTCTTCAGGGCAGGACTTTTCTCAAACGTGAAGTTTGGGGCAACTGAACATTGTATGCCTGAGTTACAACAACTTCCTGTTTCGTGGTGTTAAAGGCGCTCTAAGCGATCCTGAGCGGAGTAACTTCCTGTTGATGTTCGAAGTGTTGTCAAACAAAACAGAGGCTAGCTAGACCCTCCCTCCTCCTCCTCCTGCCCCTCCCCTCCGTGCTTCCTGAAATGTAAGTAGCTTGTGTATTGATGCTGCTTGTCAGTTATTGGCTGAGGCACTGTTTATTGTTTCGTGGTCCAGGCTGCACCAGTTTGTTTTTGTGTCCGTTTTTGGAGCTTGTGGCGACTACAGAAACCGCGTTTTTTTTTACAGTGTGTTAAGGGGACAGGCAGCTAGCGGATAGTGAGATGTTTGCTGTATGTGACAAAAAATGTTTTTGGCCTAAAAACGCGTGAGATCGCTTAGAGCGCCTTTAATAGCATAGCACTTAGCCAAGGTCTGCATGATTTAACGTGTTTCTAGCATGTCTGGTACCACAGCTTTCTGTTTCATGCCGAAACATCAGCCTTTGTCACGCTGTCACGTCGTTCAGCGAAAACCATATATGGTGACAACACTTCCCTATGAAAATCACATGATTGTGTTTTTCCTCACCGCAATAGAGTACCTCAGAGATGATGTGTTTTTGTGCAAAACCCGGAAGCGAGTTAGCATTTTAGGACTTCCGGTTCCATCGCCCTAAAGTCTATGGTTTTTTGGAATTTTTGAGTTTTTGCTAAATTGCCTGAAATAAGGTCTGTGGTTAACAAAGCCTCTAAATATTGTCACGTTTTGATCTATGACATAAAACACCAGTTATAAGCTGCTTAAACCGTTATTGTGTCTTAAAACGGCGGTTGCTAACAAGTTGCTAAAGGGTTGGGGGGACTTTAGATGTCATCATGACAAACAGGACATTTGGACAGCATTTCTCATGAAAAAGTGGATAAGTATTCATACACAGCGCAGATCATAATCAGCGAGAATGTTTTTAAATAAAGTTGTTTTTTAAATAAAGTTTGAGGAAGCTTGGTGGTGGTGACGTTGATCCGCGACCATGGTGTGCTGTAGTCCGTTTATAGCCTACTGTTAACTTTTATATCTGACGACTTTATTTAGGCTTCAAAATGTATAATTGTTGTGTTAACTTATAAGATTATCTTGATAGACAAACTTGTAAGTGTCATAACCCTTTGTTAAACACAGAGCTTATTTATTACAATTTTCCAAAAGTCTATGGGGAAAAATGCATAGGCTTTTGATCTATTACGGCAAAGAGAGCACTCGGTGCTCTCACCAAGCAGATCAGCACAATCGTCTTCAATAACGCAAGATAAGCCATTGCACATTGACAAACATTTTTCACAGCTGTCTTTTATAGGGTTTGACACCAGTTACGCATCACGTTTAAAACTAGACAAATGATAAAATAAGTGTTTTATAATTAAAGGAAACACAGGACATATGTGGATTGCTCGATGCATACTGTGACACTCTTAAATGCCTTTTATGTGTAGTGTCGCAATTCTACCACTAGATTCTCTACGTAAGCATGCTCAGAGGTGTGCTTATATTTACACACATTTCTACGTACAGTTGCAAGAAAACGTATGTGAAATCTGCGAAAATGTGAAAAATTTAAACAAAATAAGAGAAATCATACAAAATGCATTGTTCACATATAATCCACAAGACAAAAAAGTAGCTGAATTTATTAAAATATCTCCACTCTTGATTCTTAATACTGTGTGTGGTTACCTGGATGATCTATGACTGTTTTTTGTTTTGTGATGGTTGTTCATGAGTCCCTTGTTTGTCCTGAGCAGTTAAACTGAGCTCTGTTCTTCAGAAAAAATCTCCAGGTCCTGCAGATTCTTCAGTTCCCTTTCAAGGGAACTCGCGCTGCGTAAAAACGCTATGGGAACGCCTCTGCGTGATGTTGTCTGAAGCACGTATGCAATCTTTTTTTTTCCATCAATCTCTTTATTGAATTTTAACATGAAATAGAACAAACAAAACTCCCCTTCACATATATATATAATATATATATATATATAATAAAAAGAAAAGAATATATAATAATAATAATACAAAGACCAAAACATCAAGAATCAACAAAATAAACAATGACAGACAACAATAATTAAAAAAAAAAAAAAAAAAAAACCTTTAGCTGTGAGTAACGGTCCAAAGGGCTACTGCCCATTCATTTGCAGCAAAAATGCGGGTCACTAAGTTTACTGAGGATTATCTGGAAAGGTCAACTTCCCAACATATTCAAAAAAGGGGTCCCACGTCTTAAAAAATTTTCCTTGAGAGCCCCTTAACAAATGTCTAATTTTTTTCGAGTTTGGCGAAGTACAGAACATCCCTAATCCAGTGAATATGCGATGGAGGTGTAGGAGACTTCCAATTCAAAAGTATCAAACGCCTTGCTAACAAACTAACAAAGGCTATGAACATCTTGAACTCTGCAGACAACGGTATTGTGACCGGAGTTACCCCGAAAAGTGCAGTGATAGCATCAGGCACTATTCTCTTCCCTGTGACCTCACTCAAAGAATCAAAAATATTTTGCCAATAGGTTGTTAAAACAGGGCAAGACCAAAACATATGTATATGTGTTGCTGCTGCCTGGTGACATCGGTCACAAGTCGGGTCAATGTTATTAAACATCTTAGCGAGCCTGGTTTTAGTTAAATGAGTACGGTGTAAAATTTTACATTGGATCAGTCCATGTTTGGCACAAACCGAGGAGTGGTGTACCTTGTCAAGGACATTCCCCCACGTATCATCACTAAATGCAATCCCCAGATCCTCCTCCCATAGCGCTTTAATTGACGACAAAGAAACCAATCTAAGTGAGTGGATCTGAGCATAAATAAATGAAAATCATACCCTTCAAAGCGGGCGCTGGTTTTAAAAAAATATCAAGGGATGTGTCAGGGGGCATAGAAGGAAACTGGGGGAACCTATGAGAAACAAAATTACGAATCTGCAAGTACCTAAAAAAGTGTTGATTTGGGAGGGAAAATTTTTTGGACAACTGTTCAAATGAGGCGAAAGTGTTATCAATGTAGAGATCCTTAAATATTTTAATGCCCATATTAGACCAAATCTCAAATGCACGATCAATTAACGATGGAGGAAAGGAGTGATTAGCTGTTATTGGTGCCAAAGTAGAATATGTTTGAAGGCCAAAGGAAAGTTTTTATAGGTGATTTAATAGGTGAATGAGCCAAAGCTGAAAGTGAAACAGGTTTGCAGGAGAAATGCTCCATTCCCAACCAAACTGACGATAATAACTGTAAACCAGAATGTAACCAAAACTGAATTATTTTGAGATGAGCCGCCCAGTAGTAAAACTTAAAGTTGGGTAGGGCCATTCCCCCCTAGCTTCTTTGGGCTCTGTAAATATTGTTTACGTAATCTTGGTGGCCTCCCACTCCAAACAAAATCCGAAATAATGGCGTCTAATTTATGAAAAAAGGTTTGCGGAAGGAAAATTGGTACACACTGAAACAAGTATAGAAACCTGGGAAGGACATTCATCTTAATACTATTAATCCGAGCTGCTAGAGATAAGTTCAGCACTGACCAACGATTAAAGCTACTTTGTACTTGAGACAGAAGAGTAATGAAATTAGCGCGATAAAGATCCATGAATTTAGCAGTAACTTGAATCCCAAGATATCTTAACTCGTGCTGAGCAACTTTAAATGGCAGGGTGTGAAGTGGGTATTCACGTGCCGCCTTATTAAGAGGAAGCAGCTCACTCTTTCCTAAATTTAGCTTGTAACCAGATATGGCTCCAAAAGAACCAAAAACAGAAAGTGCAGCTGGGACTGTCACAGAGAAGTCAGTAATAAATAAAAGAAGATCGTCTGCATATAGAGACACTTTCTGTTCTTGCCCACAACTCACAATACCTTTAATATGTGGGTCAGCACGAAGCGCAATAGAAAGAGGCTCAATTGCCACAGCGAATAAAAGAGGACTTAAGGGACACCCTTGCCGCGTTGAACGATAAAGAGGAAAGTAAGAGGACTGATTATTATTTGTCCTAACTGACGCCAAAGGAGATGAGTATAAAAGCTTCACCCAAGAAATGAAATTTTCCTTAAAGCCGAATTTCCCCAAAGTATGAAATAAGTATGCCCATTCCACACGATCGAAGGCCTTCTCCGCGTCTAACGATATAATTGCTTGCGGTGAGGTTGTTGACGGAAGATTATAAATAGTATTAAAAAGCCTTCTCAAATTGAAAAAAGAGTGCCTATTTTTAACAAACCCCGTTTGATCAGGAGAAATGATATCTGGAAGAACAGTTTCCAAACGAAGAGCAAGCATTTTGGATAAAATTTTGAAATCAACATTCAATAAACTAATTGGTCTATACGAAGAGCAACTAAGAGGGTCCTTGTCCTTCTTCAAAATAAGAGAAATCGAAGCCTGATTAAGCGTAGGGGGAAGTTTAGCCGTCAGAAAAGATTCATTAAACATATCAATCAGAACTGGAGCTAGTTTATTTTGAAAGCATCTGTAAAACTCTACAGGAAAGCCGTCTGGCCCTGGGCATTTGCCAGACTGCATCGCTTTAAGAGCACCCGAAAGTTCTTGGGCAGTTATTGGGATTTCTAATTGATCTGCCATGTCCGAATTAACCTGAGGGATTTCTAAATGGGAGAAGAAGCCATCAAAATCACACTTTTCCACATTTGTCTCTGATGTATATAATGAGGGCATAATAAGCTCTAAATTCATCATTTATTTTTTCTGGGTCTATCGTAGTGCCTGAAGATGTGGCAATTTCCGGAATCTGATGAGAGGAGATAGTCTGCCGTAATTGGTGTGCCAACATTCTACCAGCTTTGTCCCCCTGTTCAAAGTATGTACTGCTAGTCTTAAGTAACAGCTCAACAGCACGGTCCGCAGCCAATGTATTAAATTCTGACTGAGCTGTGAGGCGTTCCTTATACAACTCAGGAGTTGGAGAAGTGGCTAACGCTGCGTCCAATTGGGCAATGCGATTGGTTAGAGTGACCACTATCTCCCTCCTCCGCCTTCTATCATAATTCACGTAAGAGATTATTTGACCTCTCTAATGTAAGCTTTCAACGTCTCCCATAAGACAGACGCAGACACATCCGGGGTCCTGTTTGTACTCAAAAACAAATCAATTTGGCTGGATATCATATCAACAAATTTTTCGTCTGACAGTAAGCGCGTATTAAGACGCCAAGGGTAGTGTGATCGAACCAAGCCTTTAAACCTAATGTTGAGTACAACAGGGGAATGGTCTGAGATAACCATTGGTTCATATGAGCAAGAGGTAGAAGTGAGACATGGAAGAAATCTATTATCCAATAAGAGATAATCAATCCGAGTAAATGTACGATGCACAGGAGAGAAAAAGGAAAATGCTTTACTTGTAGGGTTAAAGAAACGCCAAGGATCTGAAATTGAAAAATTCACCATAAAGTCTTTTATAACTTTAGCCGAATTTGAAAGTGTTGCCGCTTTATTAGAGGAACGGTCAAGATCTGGGTTCAACCAACAATTAAAGTCCCCACCTAAAATGAGTAAGTGGGAGGACATGTCCGGAAGGGCAGAAAAAAGTTTCTTGAAAAACTCAGCATCATCCCAGTTTGGGGCATATACATTAACAAAAATCAGTTGGGTGCCGTATAAACTACCTGTAATAATCAAATATCTACCATTAGGATCAGACACCACTTTAGAACAAACAAAAGGAATTGATTTATGAAATAAAATGGCGACTCCCCTAGACTTGCTATAAAATGAAGAGAAATAGGACTGACCCACCCACCTACTTCTAATTTGAAAATGAGGAGTAGATTTTAGGTGTGTCTCTTGAAGATAAACAATCTGTGCTCCTAAGTTTTTGAGATGATTTAATACCTTAGTGCGTTTCACAGGGGAGTTCAGGCCTTTACAATTCCAGGACACCAGTTTGAGATCACCTCCATCAGTACTTAGGTTTACACTCGATTGGGCCATTCACCAAAAATAGGGCAGAAAAAGAATGTCAAGAAAAATGACAAATAAACCGTCAACACAGCTGCGTAAACTGGTAAAATAATTACAAAACCAATACAATAAAACCTTGAAAACACATGACAACCACAACAAAAATAAAACACAAACCTCCCCATCCCACCACACCACCCCATTGTTAGCATCTCCCCAAATGAGATACACACAAACCCAAACCTAACTAAAGGCACAGAACGCTCCGTAATAGCTCTACGCTAAAAAAGAATAGTGCTACCTGAAAGAAAATTGACTTAATAAATAAAGCTGCACAAATGTACCTATAGAGTAGTAAAGGTCACATACTCCAAATTAAGCCAGACAAATTGCTCTCGATACATTCAATGAAACCAAAACAACATAGCTTTTTACTGTTTAAGTATTAACAACTTATTCTCCCAAAAAAAAAAAAAAAAAAAAAAATATATATGTATATACATATACATACACATAGCCATAAACAGCCGTAGATAACCCAGGGCCAGTATTACAGAACAAATGACCTAATACTATCTACCTGCAAGCATTAGACTGATCCTGTCATCACAATGTCCACTCTACTTACAGTTCTTTTTTAACAAAGTCACTGGCCAAAGAGGGGTCTTCAAAACGCCACGAAGTGCCATCCGGCATAGTGATCTTAAGTGTGGCGGGGTATAGAAGCCCAAACTTGACCTCCGGAAAGGAGCGCAGACTGCGTTTCACCGCAGAAAAGGCAGAACGCTTCTTGGCAACAGAGGATGTAAAGTCTGGGAACACAGAGATCCGTTTGTCCTTGTAAAGGAGTGGAGAAGACTCGCCTGCTCGTCGTAGAATCGTGTTACGAACATGGAAAAAATGCACCCGCACGATAAAAGCCCGAGGTTGGGATCCGGCCGCTGGTTCGTTCCGCAGAGAGCGGTGAGCACGATCAAGTAGCGGTTTTTCTTCCAGTCCTAGTAGGTCCTGTAGCAAAACCTGCAATAAAGTCAGTAGGACGAGGTCCTTCCATTCCCTCCGGTACACCAACCACACGAATATTATTTCTTCGAGATCTTCTTTCCAAGTCTTCGCACTTATCGTCCAGACGAATCACCTGAGCGGATAACTTGGTGACGGTAGCCTCGAGTTCAGTTATACGGGAGCTATGGTCGTTAGCAGCCTGCTCGAGATCTCGCACTGCTGCTTCATGAGAGTCTACTAATCGCTGAAGTGGTTCAATTGAAGCTTTCAATTCTCCTCTAACGGACGAGATCTCGGAGTGCAATCCAACAGCAACCGTGTCCATTTTAGAGAAAAGATCGTTCTTAAGCGCGTCCATCATGGCTTGTATTCTAGCATCCAAAGTGCTAGCCGCGCTGCTCTCCTGATCCGGTGTTTCGGAATCAAGCGGAGGCGGTGTTTTGCGGCCTCCTCTTTGGGTGTCCTGTTTCTGTCGAGTGTTTTTCATCTTGTAATGCCTCAGGTGAAATAATTAGTAAAAACTGTCTTCTAACTACAGTAAAAGCAAACGCAAAAAGTTATATTGAAAAAGGTACAACAAAATTAATATAAAAGTCAATTTCCCTCGGAGCTGATGGAGGACACGTCTACTCTTCACCATGCGCCATAGCGCCCCCGCACGTATGCAATCTGTCCAATCAGGAGACGGAACGTCATAGGCGGGTGACGTCACTGACCAGGAACCATAAAGCCAGCCCGCAAACACTGTCATTCAGCTTCTGTGTCTTCAGCAAGCGCTAACGTGTGATTTGTCCTATCTATTTATTGTTGTCTGTTCTATCTATTGTGATCATGGCGAGCGAACAACATTTCAGGAAGTGTGTTCATCCCTCCCGCGTTTATCCCGGGATATGATACACATGGAATGTATGTTGTTTGTTTGGGAGTGCAGCATGCCCAGGCAGCTCTCGAGGGGGCTGCCTGTGTGCACTGCGAGCAGCGCTGCGCTCCCGCCGAGCTCTCTTTGAGGAGGGTGGCTCGGCTCGCGTTTCTCAGGGCAGTTCAGCACCTTAGGTCTTGAGATTCGCATATGGATATAGCAGAGGGGTTTGAGACGGGCCATGCCCTATCTTTGCCTTCACCTGCTGCATCTAAAAAAAAAAAAAGTATCTATTTCGGAGGCAGGAAGCACGCATTGCGGTTTCTTCCTCTCCGGTGGATACAGTCACGTTAATGGCGTCTAGTTCTGAGGAGCTGGATGTTGTTAGCGTGGCTATGGGAGATTCTGAAGACTCGCCACTTCAATCTCCCGTGAGAGGTTTTACAGTTTTTTCCGACCTCCACACTGAGGTGTCGGGGTTGTGGAATAAACTTTTTCTCATACTATATATTTTACATCAAAATGTGTGGGTATGAGAAAGCATGGTTATATGGCTGCTGGCGGGAGCAGCCGAAGCCAGGTTGAACTTCTCACGCAGACAACGCAGACAACACCAGACAGAGCGTTGCTATCCGTATTTCCTCTCCGAGGAGTTGGAAAGCGGGGCAACGCTCGCTGGCGAAATTCTCGAGAGGCTGGTTCCCTGATTAGTATTTTCTAGGGGCGCTCTGCTGACCCGCCGCAACGCCGGGGCACAGTAGTTCCCCGCGAGTCACCCAAGGATGACTCGCGTTCTTCTTGGTAGCCCAGTCAATTGTTCCCTGCCGGTGCGCCGATTCAGGGCATTGTGCTGGCTGCTTAAAAACATATCAGGAGCCAGTCTTGAGAGGCTGGTTCCCGGAAAAAAAAAAAAAAAAAAAAAATTCTGAGGGTGGTCCCTTCCGGAGACAGACAGTGTTCACCTCATTTTACGGTGCCTGTGAGTCTTCGGTGAGTCTGCCAACCCCGCCGCAATGCCGGGGCGCAGTAGTTCCCTGCGTGTCACCCGAGGGTGGCGCGCTTCAGCAGTTCACGCCAGTTGTTCCCTGCCGGTCCGCCGCTTCAGGGCACTGTGCTGGCTGCTCATGTCACACCAGAGGCCAGTCTCGAGAGACTGGTACCCCTAGTAGATTTTTTTGTCAGAATGGAAAAATCTGTCAAAAGTATCTCAGTGGGTCCTGTGAACTACAGAAAAGGGGTATGTGCAAAACACGCCCACCCCGATTCAACGGGATTCTATCCATGATGGTAGATCCCGAGCAGGCTCTGGTATTGGCACAAGAAGTGCAGACACTCTTGCGAAAGGAGGCTATAGAGAGGGCCCCTCCTCCCAGCAGGGAGTCAGGCTTTTACAGCCGTTACTTCATTGTGCCAAAGAAAGACGGAGGATTACGTCCGATTTTAGATCTGCGACAATTATATCGAACAGTAGCAAGGCTCAAGTTCAAAATGCTGACAATAAAGCATGTCGTGTCACAGATCAGATCCGAGGACTGGTTTGTGACGATAGATCTGAAAGACGCGTATTTCCATGTGTCAATACTTCCACATCACAGAGAATTCCTGAGGTTTGCTTTTGGGGGCGAAGCATACCAATATCGGGTTCTCCCCTTCGGCCTAGCATTGTCACCCCGAACTTTTACCAAATGTGTAGATGCGGCGCTGGCGCCCTTGCGCATGCAGGGCATCCGCATTCTCAACTACATAGACGATTGGTTGATTCTCGCTCAATCAGAGCAGATGGCGGTTCAACATCGAGGTGTTGTTCTCGCTCATATGGAAAAGTTGGGGTTGAGACTAAACGCAAAGAAAAGCGTGCTTTCTCCTGCACAGAGAACCACTTATCTGGGCGTGGTATGGGACTCGGTGATTATGAGAGCCCGTTTATCTCTGGCTCGAATAACATCAATCCTCAATACCGTCTCTGACATAAGGCAAGGCCAGTCACTCACTGTAAAACAGTTCCAGAGACTGTTGGGTCTGATGGCAGCAGCATCCAATGTCATCAGATTCTCCTGTAGTCCCAAGGGAAACTGCTATCCCTCAGAGCAGTTTACATCCCAGGGTACCTGAATGTGGGAGCAGACATCCTGTCGAGGCAGGGGCCGAGGTCTGGGGGAATGGAGACTTCATCCGGAGGTGGTGAAGCTCCTTTGGGAGAACTACGGCGAAGCCAGAGTGGATCTGTTTGCGTCTCGAGGGACGTCTCACTGTCCACTGTGGTTCTCCATGTCAAACCCAGCACCTCTTGGGCTGGATGCTATGGTACAGCCGTGGCCGAGGCTACCACTGTACGCATTTCCCCCGATCGCTCTGCTCCCGGGAGTTCTGGAGAGAGTTCACCGGGACGGGGTTCGGCTATTATTGGTAGCCCTGTACTGGCCGGCCCGAGTATGGTTCTCGGACCTGGTGTCTCTCGGACCCCGCCCGGAGTTATGGAAGTTGTGGGCGTGGCCTCTGAGGGGGCACGCCTCATAGATTCCGGTCTCTCAACTGAGGTTGTTGAGACCATACTCCAATCCAGAGCTCCCTCCACGAGGAAATTGTATGCTCTGAAGTGGAGATTATTCACTTCTTGGTGTGAGAATCATCAGTGGGATCCAGTTAACTGCCCGGTTAGCGCAGTGCTGGACTTCCTGCAGGAAAGATTTTCCACAGGGCTATCCCCCTCCACACTAAAGGTTTACGTGGCGGCCTTAGCTGCTTACCACGCTCCTTTCAGTGGAGTCTCTTTGGGGAGACACCCGCATATAACATGTTTCCTCCGTGGTACTATGAGGATGAGACCTGCAGTTCACACGAGAGTTCCGACATGGGATTTGGCCATTGTATTACAGGGCCTGTCTATGGCCCCCTTCGAGCCCATCGAAGAGGTGGCAGAAAAGTTTCTAACACTAAAAACAGTGTTTCTTATCACTATCTCGTCTCTCAAGAGAATTGGAGACATTCAAGCCCTGTCGGTTGCTCCCTCGTGTCTTGAATTTGCGCCTGGTAATGTGAAGGCATTTCTACATCCCAGACCGGGATACATTCCAAAGGTTCTCACTAATACTGCGAGACCTATCTTGCTGCAGGCCTTCTGTCCTCCTCCGTTTAAGTCATCAGACCAGGAAAAGCTAATCTGCTATGTCCAGTACGGGCATTGGATGCGTATGTTGATGAACAGCTGTTCATATGTTTTGGTGCACTAAGAAAAGGTCTACCAGCATCTAAGCAGAGAATGAGCAAGTGGGTGGTCGAGGCTATCTCACTTGCTTATGAGGCGGTCGGGCAGCCTTCACCATTGGCTGTCCGAGCGCACTCTACAAGGAGTATGGCTGCCTCCAAGGCTTTTTTATTTCGGGGGTTTCCCTATCTGACATTTGTGATGCGGCAGGCTGGTCCTCACCGCACACACATTTGTGAAATTCTACGAGCTAGATCTCGGCTCCGCTCCAGGGGCACAGGTGTTACTGTGAGTTGTGCGCTTCGGCTTCACACGATCGGTCACTTGTTACTATGGCGACGTTGGTATGGCGTTCCCATAGCGTTTTTACGCAGCGCGAGTTCCCTTGAAAGGGAACGTCTCGGTTATGTATATAACCTTAGTTCCCTGATAGGGAACGAGACGCTGCGTAACTTTGCCATACTCCCTGCATGCCTGAAAGCGACTTGCTTCAGACTTTGAGAAGCTGAATGACAGTGTTTGCGGGCTGGCTTTATGGTTCCTGGTCAGTGACGTCACCCGCCTATGACGTTCCGTCTCCTGATTGGACAGATTGCATACGTGCTTCAGACGACATCACGCAGAGGCGTTCCCATAGCGTTTTTACGCAGCGTCTCGTTCCCTATCAGGGAACTAAGGTTATATACATAACCGAGACGTTTTCCAGCATTTTTGCATATTTGAATTCTTTACAGCAGTGACTGTATGATTTTGAGATCTGTCTTTTCACACTGAGGACAAGTGAGGGACTCAAACACAACTATTAAAAAAGGTTCAAACATTCACTGATGCTCCAGAAAAAAAACATGATGCATTAATAGATGGGGGGTGAAAACTTTTGGAATTTGAAGATCAAAGTAAATTATATTTAATTTGTCTTCCGGGAAACATGCAAGTATCTTCTGTTGCTTCCGAAGGGCAGTACTAAATGAAAAAAAATTATATTCAAGCGAAATAAGAAAAATTTTGACCTTTTCATCCTGTTCAAAGTTTTCACCCCGACTCTTAATGCATTATGTTTCTTCTGGAGCATCAGTGAATGTTTGAACCTTTTTTAGTTGGTTGAGTCCCTCAATTGTCCTCCATGTGAAAAGACGGATCTCAAAATCATACAGTCACTGCTGTAAAGGGTTCAAATATGCAAAAAATGCTGGAAAACTGAAGAATCTGCAGGACCTGGAGATTTTTTCTGAAGAACAGAGCTCAGTTTAACTGCTCAGGACGAACAAGGGACTCAAACAACCATCAAAAAAACAAACAAAAAAACAGTCGTAGATCATCCAGGTAACCACACACAGTATTAAGAATCAATGGTTCACATACTTATGAATGGGGTTATTTTAATAAATTCAGCTATTTTTTTTTTGTCTTGTAGATTATATGTAAACATCTTTTATGTAAAATATCTTACTCAGGACAGTACTAAAAAAATAGCATGCATTTAGTATGATCTCTCTTATTTTGTTAAAATTTTACACATTTTCACAGATTCTGCAAGTGGTTCACATACTTATTCTTGCAACTGTATAAGTACAAGTGTGAATCCCACACTTTGCATAAAACTGTTCTTACACACTCATTACGCACAAATCTGTCCGTACGCACCGTTGATAAATGAGGGCCCAGGACTCTACTCTCTAATAACTAATTCCATGGCATTTTCACAAATGTATGCAGTGAAATCGTTTAGATTTTATAAATTAATATTAATAGTAGTATGGTTATGCATGTACATATTCACCCATAACCACCACCCATTTTATTAAAATGCAGTAATATTTTATTTAACTAATAAAATGCAATCAGTCATGTTAAATTAGAATTAAATTGAATTGAATTGAATAGTGCACCTTTGCCTGTATAACTGATCCATCCTCAAAGAACTCTGGCAGGTCAATAAATTTTAAGCCATTATCATGGGACAAAAAAACTTTTTCAGTCCTTTCCATTGAGATGTCTGAAAAACAACAACAACAACAACAACAAAAACAGGTGAAATCTTTGGCACAACTCATCAAGTAAGCACAATTAGATCTTGATTTGTCAGCATATTGGCCAATTGTTTTCATGTCTGTTACAGTACACACCTGTCCCCTCCTCAGTTACTGATGCAGTGAAGTCAAGAAACTGTGGCATGTCTGATTTTTGGGCAAAGACTGACATGGGGAACTTCTGAGAGACACACCCGGTCTCATTCAGCTAGAAAAAATAATGATTTTATTCAGGAATAATTAAACAGCAGTTATTTTTATTTTCATTTTAAAGGGTTAGTTCACCCAAAAATTAAAATTCTGTCATTCATTACTTACCCTCATGTCGTTCCACACCCGTAAGACCTTCATTAATCTTCGGAACACAAATTAAGATATTTTGGTTCAAATCCGATGGCTCCGTGAGGCCTTCATAGGGAGTAATGTCACTTCCTCTGTCAAGCTCCATAAAGGTACTAAAAACACCTCTAAATCAGTTCATGTGCGTACACTTCAGAAAGCATCGGAGCATTATGAATCTGTGTGTCGAATCTGCAGTTTGGAACGCCTCAGTGATTTCAGCCGTTTGGCGGGTTTGAACCGCGATCTGATTCATGATTTGATACACTGATTCATTATGCTCCGATGCTTCCTGAAGCAGTGTTTTGAAATCGGCCATCACTAAATAAGTCGTTATTTTGCCGCACCAAAAATATACTCGTCAGTTTATAATATTAATATTGAACAACTGTACTCACATGAACTGATATAGATGTGTTTTTAGTACCTTTATGGATCTTGGAAATAGAGGAAATGTCAATACTCCCTATGAAGGCCTCACGGAGCTATCGGATTTCAACAAAAATATCTTAATTTGTGTTCCAAAGATTAACGAAGGTCTTACGGGTGTCGAACGGCATGAGGGTGAGTAATAAATGACAGAATTTTAATTTTTGGGTGAACTAACCCTTTAATGGAATATTTAGTCATACTTACTATTGCTGACCTTTTAACACAGAGTGGAATCCCAAACCGATGGTTATTATAGTAATAGTAAATGATTGACATGGGACTGCAGAGTTTCATTTTCACACTACCCTCAACTGGCCGTCCATGGGTGTATCTGGTGAAGATATAACCGATTAGTAATAAATAATTCTGCTTAACGTGTTTATGTTTAATGTTCGCATCAGGTGTTCAGATCGCCTCACCTCCCACATACCCTCAGGTTTTCTTGTTTATTCACTTTCACTGTCTTTGCCTTTTCTAATATCACTTCGAATTTCGGTAGAACTGAACCACAAAGGAAATAGTGATGTTAGCATTTTTGTTTTTGCAAATGAGAAGCAAAAACAAGAAAACCAAGAAAAATGACTCAGGGTAATAAAAATAAAGGTTCTTTATTGGCATCTATGGTTCCACGAAGAACCTTTAACCTATCCATTGCACAAAAGGTTCTTTATAGTGGAAAATTATATATTAAATAGTTTGAGAAAGGGAGATCTAGCATTGAATTGCTACAACAGAAACTAACCCCTAACCCTACCCCGCACTCTGACAGACAGTGATACCAATGATAATGACCTTTCAGCATGCCCCAACCTTTTGACGCCCATTACTCCAACCTGCAGATACCCACACTTGAATTGTTCTTCACACTAGCTATTTTAAGAATGGCTTACTAAAAGGTTCTTTTGGAAACCCAAAATGGTTCTTCTATTGCACTGCTGTCTGTGAAACCTCCTTTCTTCTAGGGCACACTCTAAAAAGTTTGGTAGTACTCACCATACTCTTTAACCTGAAAATATTCTTTAACTGTTGTTTTGCTGGTCTCAACAGACAGCTCATATAAACCAACAGATGCCTCTGGATTCAGCACATGAGAAAGTTGCAGAATCTTGCCATGGGTGGATGTAGCATTAATCCATTGATTGATTCTGTCTCTTCGATTGTCCTATTTTTATGAGAAGGCATTGGCATAGCAATAACAGGAATATTTATGCACCAAAAAAATGTTAGTGAAAGGGGGAAAACAAGAAATGAAGTTTACCTGCACTGCTATGAGTTTGTACTGTGGGTGTAAACAGAAAACAGTAGTTCAGGTTTGTATAACACTATGAAAACACTGGTTAGAAATAATTGATTTTCAACATATAAGTCTGTTTACTCTGAGGTACAAGTCCACACTTACACAATATATTAGTGTAAACAGTGTAAACATATGCACACATGACCAGCAAGGTCGGCTGAAAGCTGAACCAATGTCATGCCTTCTTTACTCACAACTAATATTACATTTTGAATGCAAAAATTAAATTGCAACCTACTGTTTCATCAACTGGTTTTAAGTTTTGGTCCATTGTGAAAATCCTGAATGGACTGTAAAATTGAGGAAGACATATTAGGATCTGCATAAAAGCAGCTAGCGAACACTGCAGCTAAATATAGAGTGAAAATACCTGTTTGTCCAGGATTGTATATTTGTTTATCTGTTCGAATTATTGTCAATGGATTATGTGATACAAATTTGACTTTTCTTTTTTCAATCAGATGAGTTTTTTTCCCTTGAACTTCCACTTGGATCACTTGCACTGAATTAGATTCAGGAGCCTGTTGAACACATTGCATTACAAATCTTTTCGAGAGAGCAAATATTCTGAACTTAAACCTGAAAATATTCTTTAATTGTTGTTTTTGGAAGTCTTGATAGATCATATTCTATTCTATATTACAAATGAAAAGATTATTGTGACATTCATGGTGTGGTAGGGTGCTCAGATTTGATTAACAAATACATTTTTTTTTTTTTTTTTTAAATCAAAATAAGTATCTTTTAAGATAATGAATATGCTGTTTTAGTGACAGGTGTGACGACGCACGGGGTGTAGTATGTTAAATTGTCCAGTAGGGGTCTCTGGGTAAATGTTGTGTGTTTTCAGGTTGAGCGCTGTGACACAGGTGTGGAGAATTGACGGTGATTGACCATGCTGCTTATAAGAAGTCTGAGAGTTGACAAGGGTTGGGGGACATGTTGTGTTGGAACAAAAGGCTGGGAGCGTGATTGTTGCTCCTGGAAATTGGTGATCCCGTTGGCTCTCGTCCTCTCCAGTCCAAGGCTTGATGTTTTTGTAAACTTTATTTTAATCCTTAAATGTAGTTGTCTGTCTTTGTGATTAAACATTTATTAATTTGCAAATTTGAGTACTTGTATGGCCTCTCCATTCATGTTGCTTCTCCTCGAGTCAAGGGGTTGTAACATATGGGGGCTCGGCCGTGATTGACCTGAGATTGACTCAGGAGTTTGTAGATATTTGGATAATTCTTTAGTTGGAATTATTATTTGGATAATTTTCAATTGGAATTAGTTTGGATAATTCTTAATTAGAATATTATTTGGATAATTGTTAATTATATTTAAAAATTCGAGTATTGGTTTCAAAATTGGATTATATTAGGAAACTAAGTTTGGGGAGTGTCATACAAAAAAGGATTTTTGTTTGGTTTGGATTAGTGGTCTTGGACTGGAGAGCGAGAGAAACCCGGCCGACGTTGCACTGAAATTGCGCAGATGGTGCGGTTTAGACTGCATAAGCCATGTGAAACCCCGTGTTAGGCTGAAGAAGCGCTTAACGCTTTTTTTTTTTTTTTGTTTGTTATGTTAGTGTATTGTTTTTGGTGCGTCGTACGCGGGTAGACTGGTTAGCAGTTGAGCTGCATGTGGGCGTACTGAAGACTAGGGTTGAGAATAATTAGTTGTTTAATTATTATTTAGGTGCGGGGTGGCTTTACAAGAGTTCTGGCAGTGAAAGTGTGACCAGTTGGTTCGGGTGAGTATAACTTTATTTGTTCTGTGGGTTATAGCGAAACAGACCGAAATGGATTTGTTACAGAATTTTTTGACAGCTCCTACGAATGAGAAATTAGGAGGTCTGTCAAAGGAACAATTATTTAAAGTAGCTGAACATTTCGATTTTGAATTGGCTGTAACAAAGAGTTGTAAGAAAAAACTTATTCGGGATGCGGTAGAGGAAAAATTAAAAGAGAGGTTGATTTTAACGGCAGAGACCCAGTCTGAAGAGGTGATACCTGAAGGTACTTCGACACCTCATGCGTTCTTAGCACCTGTTGGATTAACATTCGAACAACAGTTAGAACTCCTTAGTATACAAAACAAAGAACGTGAATTAGATAGACAACTCGAATTACATAAATTAAAAATCCAAGAGCGAGAACAAGAACGACAATTTGAAACTCTTCGAATGCAAGCTAAAATGGAAGAAGCGAAATTGGCACAGCATGCGGAACGTTTAAAATAATCGGACAAGGAAAGTTGAGTAGTGATAATGCTGAACTTTTAGACGATCAGGAAATTTCGGGGGCGAGTGGAAATCGAATGTCAGGTTTATTACGATTAAGTTATTACCAAGATTCAATGATCGAGATCCAGATGTGTTCTTTTCTCTGTTCGAAAGCTTGGCTGAGGATAGAGTTGGAACGATGCAGAGCGTACCCTCCTACTACAAAGCGTTTTAGAAGGTAAAGCTCAGGAAGCCTTCATCTCACTTTCTTCAGAAAATCGAAAGAACTATAAGATAGTAAAAGAGGCGGTGTTAAAGGCTACGAGCTTGTCCCTGAAGCGTCGGCGACGATTTAGGGGATGGAGGAAAGATGATCGTAAAACGCACGTTGAAGTGGCTAGGGAATTAACAAGTCATTTTAACAGGTGGTGTACATCGCTGTGTGTTAGTACCTTTGAAGGTCTTTCGAATCTGATAGTACTAGAACAGTTTAAAAACATTATCCCCGAGCGTGTCGCAATGTTTGTAAATGAACATAAAGTGATGACCGCTGCGGAGGCTGCTGTTTGCGGACGAATATGTTTTAATTCATAAAACTGCTGGTGATTCGTTCTGTAAAAAGCAAAATAGTAGCGGAAATGTAGTGAAAAATTCGAACAAAGCAGAGTACTATGTTAGAAAAGTAGATTTAGATTCGACCTGTAGGTATTGTTTGGAAAAAGGTCATTGGAAAAAGGAATGCCCTGTATTACGAAATAAGTCCAAAGCCGGGGGTCCAAAAGCGGTTGGTCTAGTGTCGACTACTGCGTTGAGTTTTAAGTCAGATGTAGGAGAAGGAATTGCGTATGGAAGTGATGATCGTGATTCTTTGCAAGCCAGTTACAAACCGTTCATAACTCTAGGGACTGTGTCTTTGGGCGAGTTGACGAAAGTACCTGTTAAGATATTAAGGGACACGGGGTCATCGGAATCGTTCTTATTGGATTCGAAACTGCCGTTTTCTTCAAAATCGAATACGGGTAAAAGTGTTCTAATTCAAGGAATTGGATTGGAGACATTTTCGGCTCCACTGCACCGCATTCAGTTAGATTCTGAAGTGGTGAAAGGAGAGGTCGAAATTGCATTGAGGTCAAGGTTACCTATCGACGGTGTGGATTTGATTTTGGGAAATAATTTGGCCGGGAGTAAAGTATGGGGTACGGAGGTGTTTCCCGTGGTTAATGTCACGCCGGTCTGCGAGATCGAATCAGATAAATGTGTTCAAGAACTGCCTGACGTTTTTAGTTCTTGCGCTGTAACCCGAGCGATGAGGAAGGGAAAAGGTAGGGAGGAGGATGAAGACCAAGAGGAAGTTCATGTTGATCTTTCCAAGAATTTGTCATTGCTTTCTCCGTCGATTTCTCTGCAGGATTTGATTATAAAGCAAAAAAATGATTTGCAATTAAAACCCTTGTTTGAATCCGTTAAAACGGAATCTGAGATTCAAAGTTTAGCTAGCGGATATTTCATACAGAACAGATTATTACTTCGTAAATGGACGCCGTGTGAGAAAATTCTGGGCGATCCACTGTTCCAAATAGTGATACCGGAGGGATTGCGGGAGGTAGTTTTGAAAGCTGCACACGGTGACATAGCTGGTCACTTTGGAGTGAAGAAAACCTATCACAGTGTGATGCGTTATTTCTTTTGGCCTCGATTAAAGCGAGATGTGGCTGCCTTTATAAAAACTTGCCATGTCTGTCAATTGGTGGGAAAGCCAAACGAAGTGATAGCTCCTGCTCCGTTGTATCCTATTCCGGTGGTGAAAAATCCTTTTGAGCATCTCACGATTGATTGTGTGGGGCCATTACCTCCTTCTAAGACTGGTTCAATTTATATATTGACTGTGATGTGCCAAACTACTCGATATCCTGCTGCGTATCCATTGCGAAATATTACTACGAAGTCTGTTGTGAAGGCTTTGACACAATTCATTTCCATATTTGGAATTCCTCGTGTTATTCAGTCTGACAGGGGAACAAACTTTACGTCTCGCATGTTTGCACAGATTCTGAAACAGTTGCGTGTAGATCATCAGAAAAGTAGTGCTCATCATCCGGAGAGTCAGGGGGCCCTCGAGCGCTTTCATCAAACGCTGAAGCAATTGTTGAGAACATATTGTACTGAATTGATGAAAGACTGGGAGGAGGGACTTCCGTGGTTGCTGCTCGCTGCTCGTGAGGTAATTCAGGAAAGTCTGGGGTTCAGTCCTAATGACTTAGTCTTTGGGCATAAGATCAGGGGACCGCTTGCGCTTTTGCGTGATGATTTGTTAGAAGCTGAACCACCTGTAAATCTTTTGGATTATGTAAATGGGTTCCGATATAGGGTGTATTGTGCCGGTGCTTTGGCTCGTGACAATCTAGGGAGGGCACAATCGAAAATGAAAACCTGGTTCGATCACAAGGCCGAAAGAAGGGAATTCCATCCGGGAGATCAGGTCTTGGTGTTACTTCCAATGACTGGTTCTTCTTTCAGCGAGATTTTCAGGACCTTATACTGTGCTCGAGAAACTGTCAGAGCAAAATTATATGATTTCCACTCCTGATAGAAGGAAGAAGGCTCAGCTGTGCCATGTAAATCTGTTGAAGCCTTATTTGGTTCGTGTAACCGGACCAAATGTCGCTGACGGAGGTGCTGAAATTAAATCCGTTGCGACTGCTGTAGGGGGTGAAAGTGGTTCTTTGGTAGATGGGGTTGAGAAGGATATTTTTGATGAGAATTTAATTCAACCTAGACTCGGAAATTCTGAGCAGTTAAACAAATTGGAGAGTATGTTTGGGCATTTATCTCCAGTTAAGGGTGAGGAATTAAGACAGCTGATTACAAGTTTCGAGTGCTTTTTTCGGATATTCCTTCCTGCACTGATATGATTCAACATGATATTGATGTCGGTGATTCAAAACCTATTCGACAACGATTTTATCGAGTGTCTCCCGAAAAACAACATCTTTTGGAATTAGAGGTCAAGTATCTCTTGGAAAATGGACTGGCCGAACGATCTAGTTCCAGTTGGGCTTCCCCTTGTCTTTTAGTTACGAAACCCGATGGTACCTTTAGGTTTTGCACTGATTATAGACGATTAAATGCGGTGACGAAATCCGATTCTTTCCCGCTTCCCCGAATTGAAGATTGCATTGATTCGGTGGGGTCAGCGAAGTTCGTTACGAAGATTGACCTACTTAAGGGATATTATCAAGTGCCCCTAACTACTCGTGCTCAAGAAGTATGCTTTCACTACGTCATCGGGATTATATACTTATAAACGCATGAGTTTCGGCCTTCGAAACGCTCCCGCTACATTTCAGCGGTTGATGAATTCGGTAATCTCTGGGCTGGATGGATGTGCTGTTTATCTCGACGATGTTGTAGTGTATAGTCAGACATGGGAAGAACATCTTCGTCAGTTACGTGCATTATTTACTCGTTTGGAAACAGCCAAATTGACGGTAAATTTAGCCAAATGTGAATTTGCACGTGCCACTGTGGTATACTTGGGAAATGTGGTAGGACAGGGTAAAGTGTGTCCTGTTCGGGCAAAAGTCCAGGCTATCGATAATTTCCCAGTTCCATCTACCAAGAAAGAGTTAATGAGGTTTCTAGGAATGATAGGGTATTATCGTAAGTTCTGTGAAAATTTCTCAACAGTGGTTGCGCCTTTAACATTTGTTAAAGGGCAAGCAGAAATATGACTGGTCCTACGTTGTCAAAGTGCTTTTGAAAATGCCAAATTGGTGCTGAGTTCTGCTCCCGTCTTAACTGCACTCGGTGGGACCGCCCTTTTTTTTAAAGGTGGATGCGAGTGGGTTGGGTGCAGGAGCTGCGTTATTCCAGAAGGATGACAACGGTATTGATCGACCCATTAGCTTCTTTTCTAAGAAGTTTAATTGTGTCAAAGAAATTCAACCATAGAAAAGGAGTTGTTGGCATTAATTTGGGCTTTACAACATTTCGACGTGTATGTGGGTGGAGGTTCCGGACCGGTAGTAGTATTTACAGACCATAATCCTCTTACCTTCTTACAGTCTTTGCATAGTCCAAATCAACGACTTATTCGTTGGGCTTTATTTTTGCAGTCCTATAGCTTGGACATTCGTCACATTAGAGGGGTAGATAATGTGGTGGCGGATACCTTGTCACGAGCTCTATCGCACGAGTAATCTATTATTGGTCTTTGTCTCCCGTTCTTTCGCCCCGCCTCTGTGTGTTCTCAAGGCGCCTGAGGGCATGGAGAGGTGGAGATGAATGAAGGGTAGGTGGTGAAGGAGAGAGGGTAAGTGTAACCAATAATTTGATTTCTAAGTCTGATTACATCATGTGTTTGTTGGTGTACTATGTTAACAGAGTACCTTTTTCTAGGGCCTCTGTTTTTTAGGAGGGAGGTGTGACGACGCACGGGGTGTAGTATGTTAAATTGTCCAGTAGGGGTCTCTGGGTAAATGTTGTGTGTTTTCAGGTTGAGCGCTGTGACACAGGTGTGGAGAATTGACGGTGATTGACCATGCTGCTTATAAGAAGTCTGAGAGTTGACAAGGGTTGGGGGACATGTTGTGTTGGAACAAAAGGCTGGGAGCGTGATTGTTGCTCCTGGAAATTGGTGATCCCGTTGGCTCTCGTCCTCTCCAGTCCAAGGCTTGATGTTTTTGTAAACTTTATTTTAATCCTTAAATGTAGTTGTCTGTCTTTGTGATTAAACATTTATTAATTTGCAAATTTGAGTACTTGTATGGCCTCTCCATTCATGTTGCTTCTCCTCGAGTCAAGGGGTTGTAACACAATTTACAAATATCACTAAAATTATTATGATATCATGGATCATGTCAGTTATTATCGCTCCATCTGCCATTTTTTGCTGTTGGCCTTGCTTGCTTACATGTATAACGTCTGATGATTCAGCTGTGCACAGATCCAGACATCTAATGTCTAATGCCTCGATCATGGGCTGGCATATGCAAATATTGGGGGTGTACATATTAATGATCCCGACTGTTACGTAACAGTCGGTGTTATGTTGAGATTCGCCTGTTCTTTGGAGGTCTTTTAAACAAATGAGATTTACATAAGAAGGAGGAAACAATGGTGTTTGAGACTCACTGTATGTCATTTCCATGTACTGAACTCTTGTTATTCAACTATGCCAAGGTAAATTCAATTTTCAATAGAGGGTATGCACGTGACGTCACCGTCAACAATTACGACTGCGGTCACGCCCACTAAGTGGCAAAAGACGGAGCGGCAGCATTGGTTTTCAGCGTTAATGTCACGAAAAACACACAAAACACATCCAAAATGGGAAAGAGCTTTGTGGTTGACTGTACAAATAGCTTTGACACAAAACCTGAGGTATATATTTAAAAACTGCAGAAAGCAACAGGGAAAAAAGCAAATGCATCACTGGAATTCACAGAAACAGCTGGACTCCAGCAGAGGAACATGGATTTGCAGTTATCATTTTGTGTCAAATTGTTGGATTTTGAGGTAAAATCATACCGTATATATTGTATTGTTATATATTAGTTTGACAACTCATCAATTAAATATTTTCCATCTTATATTCTGCATAATTGGGTGTTTTTCAATAAACAACACTGACAAAAACTATACTACATAACTATATATGGTTTAGGGCTGGACAATATGACGATATAACATTGATATAAGTGATTACTCGGATTTAAACCTACCTATAGGCTATTATATAAAATATTCACAGGCAGATTTGCTTTATGTGTCTCCCCACTGTCAAAATCAGGCACATATAAATGTCAGGAAACACGACTCCTGGCTGCATGTCAATATCCATGGATTAGGCTTCTTTGACGAGTTGTAAGGAACACATTCAATTCCAACCTTTAGTGTAATTAGTTAGTTTTACTCGCGTTTTCGCAGTTTCCCCTATTAAATCCAGTAACGCAGCAGGTTCTTTTGCCACTCAGTCTAGCTGAGGGAGCGCACTTTCGGCGGGAAAGTGACGTTGATGCATACCCTCTATTCTAGGGCACCTTTAACCATAAATGCTCATCTTGAACTAGGGCTGCGTTCCAGTTCGGCTTTTAAATGCCCTTCCCTCGCTAACTTCACTCGGTCTCGTTGACTCGGATGTACGTCATTGCTTACGTTGCACGAGTGTCCACTTCTGGCGGAACCTTTGCAATGGGCTGAACTGGAACGTCCTAAGGCCTTGATCACTTGGAATCTGCAATGGAGCTGATTTATTATTTATTTTTTCCCCTTACAAAATTGTTTAATACAGCATTCTATATGTATATATGTGTGTTTTAAATGTTTAAAAAGTAATTAATATATCATAGAGTTGTTTGTGGTGGGGTAAATTAAACGCGATATGCGGTGACGTCACAATCGTGTTGCATTGTGGGTTATGGAGCTGCCTGAAGTGTACATATGAAGTAGACTCGCTCCCTCGGTCAAAATCGAGGGAGCGAGGGTCTGTCCATATAAACTCCCTCGTCCACTTCACGAAGTGGAACGCACTTCAAAATGGCGGCAGGGATTCCCCCGAGGGGAAGTGTTTAGGGAAGTTCGCGAGTGCGTGTCTAAAACCGAACTGGAACGCAGCCCAACTCTCTTCTTCTTCTTCTCTATTAGAATTCCAGCAGTGTAGACACTGCTAAATGTATTACTGCCCTCCACAGGTCAAAGTTTGAACTAATTGATATACTTGCACTAGCATAAAATATATATGACAATTTAGTTCAAACTTTGACCTGTGGAGGGCAGTAATACACTTAGCAGTGTCTACATTGCCGGGATTCATATAGAGAAGAATGTTTTGAAGCTGCACTGAAACTAATTTGGATCTACAACCGTTTGGAGGCCATTGAAGTCCACTATATGGAGAAAAATCCTGGAATGTTTTCATCAAAAACCTTACATCTTAAAAAACATTAACATCTTGGATGACATGGGGGTGAGTAAATTATCAGGAAATTTTAATTTGAAAATGAACTAATCCTTTAAGAGACCTTCTGACTGACATGCAAATCAATCAAACTGCTTGTATTGTTCTGCATAATGTTTAGAGGAATCTAAAAAATCTGAAGTCCATTACCCTATATTATACCGGCATGCAAACAGATCATTCATTCAAGAACATTGTGCAAGTGTACTCCAACAATACTGTATCAGTCTCCTAAAAGAACTGTTTCTAAAACACATACTGTAAGAAGTCAGTTGGAAGATAATACTCTTCTTTCCACGTCCCATTACCAATCACTTTTTGTTTCCACTATGTGTCTCAAGCAAAACTCTTTTGAAGAGTCATTTGACTCACTTCACATACTTTTTTTTTAAATCCTAGATGAGTGCTCATTGTCACAGTTGTAAACACAACAGCTTTCTTTTTCTTTTTTTTTCTCTGTTTCCAGTTGAACCGATAAAGAATGCAACACACGTGTGAAATCTAAATAACTTAACTACAACAAAAAAAGTCTTGACATAAAGTTTTAAGATTTTTTTCCTTAGAAAAAAAGTAGAGTCGCTACTTTCTGCCATAAATTGTCTTTCTATCACCGCCTACTTGTGGCTGCTGTAGCCCCTCCCACTTGGAGCACAAGCCCCTCCCACTGAGAGGTTTCTGGTCAGAAGTGATACCTACTTGTGTTTGTCAATGATAGTTCCTCACCTTTGTTCAGTGTTTCAGTAGATTAAAGAGTCTGAGCTGAGCATAGAAGCAGGAAGAGGCTCTTAACCTACAAACACACATGCTATAGTCTCTTACAAACAAGATTGTCCACCAACAGTTCATACAACATTTCTTGAAAAAAAAAAAAAAGACCGCAGAGGTTTCAGGTATGACTCAAATCTGAACTTACTAAAACTGGTGCTGTGAGATGGCAGTTGGTTTTTAACTTTGTACTTTTTTCCACACAATTGAATAAAATGAATATATACAAACATTTTTAAATCACTAGAGGTTAGGCTCAATTTCAAACACTATTCTTCTACTTTTTATATCCTTAAAAAAAAAGTTAATGGGAAAAATGAAGAATGTCTTCTACCATTATGAGTTCATATGGCCATTCTATATATGTATGCGTTTGTCTGTGTGTGTGTGTGTAGGTGTGTGTGTGTGTGTGTGTGCGTGTGTGTGTGCGTGCGTGCGTGCGTGGGTGTGTGTGTGTGTGTGTGTGTGTGTGTGTGTGTGTTCATAACATGTTCAGAGCATGTGTGTGTAAAGTAGGAGGGTCAAAGAAGTAGGTTGAGGGTTTTAGCAAGACAGTCTTATCAAATGGATCAAACGTTTTGATGAAGAACTGAACAACATTTTTCAGATGTTTTTTTTATTCTCTTTGTGTTGCTGGAGTTTGATGGGTAAGTTAAAGAAGTTCTTTGTTTTTAGGGTAATAAAGCTGCTCCTGCAGTTCAGTTTACATTATTTCCTACTTTTATATGTACCAGATCAATATAATGAGATTTCCTTACAGTGAATCCAGGTCTCTGTGTTTAATCGGAAATTTCCCAGCACTTTCTCAAAAAATCTATTAAATATATCCAGCAGAATTATTGTAATAGTAATTATGATAGTAATTATCGTCATGTATTTATTTGCTTTTGCATCTCTGGATGTTCTTCAATTCATATTCAAACAACTCAATCTTTTACAGAATTCAGGCTTTGTAAACCAACTTAAGCCTTAATCTGTCTCTCTTCTCTTCTTCAGGTGTGTTTCGTGCTGAAACAAATGAAACACAGTCAGTGTCAGTGATGGAAGGAGATTCTGTCACTCTAAACTCTGATCTTACTGAAATACCCGACGGTGACATAAGGTGGACATTTGGAGCTGAAACCTCTCCGATAGCTAAAATCAAAAGAAAGAAGCAAAACTCCACATCTAATGGTCCTGATGGGAGATTCAGAGACAGACTGAAGCTGGACGACCAAACTGGATCTCTGACCATCACAAACATCACAACTGAACATGCTGGAGTTTATCAACTACAAATTCATGCAGCTAAACTGTCATCAAAAACGTTCAGTGTTTCTGTCTATGGTGAGTAGAGATCACCAATCCTACCCTCTACTTTTATTAACTGTTTATATATTGAAATGTTTAATCATTTATATTTTGAGATCACAGACACACTCATTAACCGTCAACACACTAAACACTCACTCAACACACTGATCTGAAAATATGATTGTTGATTAATTGTTTATTTCTCTCAATTCTTTCATGTTTTTCAGCTCGTCTGCCTGTTCCTGTCATCAGCAGTAACTCTTCACAATGTTCTTCATCATCATCATCATGTTCATTGGTGTGTTCAGCTGTGAATGTGAGTCATGTGACTCTCTCCTGGTACAAAGGAAACAGTTTATTGTCCAGCATCAGTGTGTCTGATCTCAGCATCAGTCTCTCTCTACCTCTGGAGGTGGAATATCAGGATAAAAACACCTACAGCTGTGTGCTGAACAATCCCATCAGCAACCAGACTCAACATCTGGACATCACTCACTTCTGTCACACATGTGCAGGTACAACAGAGCTGATATTAGTGTTTATGCACTTATTCATTGACTGTCTCTCTTTATCATCACAACACACTCTCCTTCACTTCATCCAGTCTCAGACTCTCAGGTAGTGCTGATCTCTGTTGCTGCTGCTGGATCTCTGTTGATTGTCGCTGCAGTCGGGATCTTCTTCATCTGCAAAAAACAAAGAAAAAAAGATCAAGAAGGCAAGTGTTTAAAACCTACAGCTTTTAAACAATTATTATGAAAATATACTCTAAACGTTTTAATCAGCTGATAGCCATAATTATCATTTAATCACATTTATTCTCCTAATTTTCATAATTAATGCCCTCTAGTTTCTTTTTAATGGAAGAAACGGGAATAATGTGCAGTGACGGGGTTTTGGTATGTGTTTGCATATAATGTCACTGGACCACATTCTTCTCATCTCTTGCTCACAAACTGCATCAAATTATTTCATCTACATATACGTTATTTTAATAATAAAACAACTTTCTCCAGTTTATGAACATAATCATGTGAAAAGATTCAGCTTTCTGCTGGTGAATGTGTTCACATGTTTCATTTGTTGAGTTTCATTTAAAATTATGTGTTAAGAATATTGTTCCAAATATAATACTGCATACTCTGTAATGTCAAATTCATGCATGCTATTTAATCTATTATTATTATTAAAACAGATCAGGCTTGTGATGAAGAAATAACGTATGCCGAGAAAATAATCTACAAAGGAAATGCACACAAATGGGTAAGAGTTTAATCTCTGTATTAGTCTCTGTATATTTTTAGCAGCAAGTGAGATTTTGATGTGGGTAACACTTTACAATATTGGTGCACTAATATGCATGAATTCATACTTAACTAATGCTCAGATGATCATGTGTTAATGTATGACTCATGAAGAACTAAACCATTAATTGATGATTACTGCATCAGCAACTAATAAAGAGTCTATATGATTAATAGATTAAGTAATATATAAATTGTTGTTAATGAAATGTGTCATAATGTATTAATTCCTTTATAACATATTTCATTGACTAATAGTGTAAGTGAATGTGTTAATTACCACAGTGGGTTGAAACCATGTATTTCAACTTCAAATTATCTGCATTAATTAATCATTAGCTAATGATTTGCAAATGTATCATTATGTTATGACTTTACTTGTTGAGGCACATGACTATTAACTAATTGATAAGTAATACAGGTGCTGGTCATATAATTAGAATATTGTGAAAAAGTTCATTTTTTTATTGTAAATTATTTTTAAAAATGAAACTTTCATATATTCTAGTTAGTTAGTTAGTTTTTATTTGACAAGCCTTTATAAAAATTGTACAAAATAACAAGTATCCCATACACTTCATAAAAAACTGTCGAGTATAAATCACAATAAAGCCACTGGCTTATTTCCATTGCGGCCCTCGATGTTAATATAAAGAATAGAGGCTACATACAGAAGTAACAGAGCAACAGTATCTCCCAATCAACTTAAAAAAACATATAACATATAAAAACATTCACTTATAACAATAGACACGCCACAAAGCAAGCTAGCTTATATCACCAAACAACCATCTTTTTACCAAACTTTTAAATCTCCCAAAATCTTTTACTCCCTTTAATGACGCTGATAATTTATTCCATTCAATAGCACTAGTATATAGAAAAGTATTCTTCCCTACCATACTTTTAAATTTGCATGGACAAATATTAAAATTTCTACCCCTAGTACCATAGGAATGCTGTTGTCTCACCATATAAAAATAATTTTCTAAATAACTTGGAACTACATTATTAACAATTTTGAGAGTCATACCCAATTTTAAAAAAAGCACCCTTTTTTCCACAGTCAATAACCCAACTCCTTAAATGATTCACTATACAAATGTGTTCGTGAATGCACTTTTAAAATAATTCTAACTAATTTATTTTGAGCCTTTTGCAATTTATCTTTCATACCTTGAGAACAACTACTGTACCAGAAGGAGGTAGCATAATCAAAATGGGGCTGAATCAAGGCTCCTGCCAACAATTTTAAGGACTGAACATCCAATAAGTCAGCTTGCCTAGCTAAAACTTAATTTACCACATATTTTTGTAAATACCTTTCTAGCCATAAGATCACCTGATAATTTATTATCTATTAAACAACCCAAATAGTTTACTACATTTTTTGCCTCTATTTCCATATTGTTAATCTTAATCAAAAAAGTACCATCCTTATTCAATTTCCTTTTAGATGCAAAGAGAATGGCCTCAGTTTTACCTGCATGTAGGGAAAGCTTATTATCTAAAAACCATTTGGACATCTCTTGTAACTGTGAAGTCATTGTTTCCTCTAAGACCCCCTTATCATGATGAAACACTAAAACTGCTGCATCATCAGCATAAAGAAAAAGTTCCTCTGAACATGCTACTTTAAGGTCATTTATATATAAAAGGAAAATAAAGGACCTAAAATACTTCCTTGAGGAACTCCACAATTAATAAATAAAGGACTAGATAATATACCCTTAATATCAACCCTCTGGCTCCTATCATCAAGGTAGGACTGAACCCACCTGAGGGATTTCTCATCAAACCCAACAGCCTTTAACTTGTACATTAAAATTGTATGGCCTATGGTATCAAATGCCTTCTGAAGGTCCAGCATAACCATCCCACAATTTTCCATTGTCAACCGCTTTCCTTATTTTATCTGTCATATAATAAACAAGTTTCTGTTGAATGTAAAGGCCTAAACCCAGACTGTAAATCGTACAGGATATTGCTTTTACGAATATAATTTTCAATCTGGTCATAAATAAGTCTTTCCATAATCTTAGACACCACACCTAAGACAGAAACAGGCCTATAATTAGCCATATTTAACTTACAACCCTTTTTATATAATGGTATAACTCTAGCACTTTTAAACTCTCTTGGTATTTTACCTTGCTGAACTGATAAGTTTAAAATATATGATACATAAGGAGCAGTTACTCTAGCGGAATCCCTAAAAAATTTAGCCGAAATATTATCAATCCCAGGAGCCTTATTTATTTTTAATTTGTTTATACATTTAAAAACGTCACTTTCAGTAATTGATCTCAACTTAAAGGAATCCTGAATAATTCCACGCTGCCGATAAAAAGATTGCACTTGCTTTTCATTATAAATATCAGGTCTTCCTGGAAGATAATTATGTAATTTATTAGCTAATGATATAAAATACTGATTAAAAATGTCAGCAACTTCTTTTGGATTAGAAATTAAATTCTCCTCCACCTTTATATTAAATTTTGAAGACTTCATATTTACCGCATTTGAATAACCTAAATTCTTTAACACTCCCCAAAGCTTTTTTGGTTCATGTCTATTTTCATTTATCTTATCCTTAAAATAATTTCTTTTTGCTTCTCTTATCATATCCCTAACCTCATTTCTTCTTAATTTATAAAGCTCAAAACTACTAACTTCCAAATCATTCTTATACTTCTTAAAACAGTCATTCCTTAATTTCAGCCGACCTAATATTTCATTAGAGATCCAAGGTTCTGATCGTTGTTTAACTCTTACTTTCTTAACAGGAGCTACCCTATCTAAAACCTGACAAAATAATTCCTTAAAACACACCCAAGCTTATCAACATCCTTACAACCCAATACATATGACCAATCAACCTTTCCCAATTCCTCACAAAATAAATCAGGTCTATATTTTTTCATAGATCTCACAGATACAGTATTATGTCCATTAAATTTGGTCTTCAACACTTTTCTACATATATAAATTAAACAGTGATCACTCATACAACAATCAATAACGCCACTACAGCCTATCTTCACTGAGTCAGATACCAGTATTACATCAATAACGGACTGAGACTTTGGCATAATTCTAGTTGGCACCTTAATAATTTGTTTCAATGCAAAAAAATCACAAAAATTTTTAAAGGACTTATACATTACAGAGTCACTTTTCAACATATCCGTGTTTAAATCCCCACAAATTATAACCTCTGAATCATGGAGTTTCAGACCTTCATTTAAAACCCCTTCCAGCAACTCATAAAAATCACTCTGATCAGGTGGACGATACAGTGATCCAATTAGGCTTGCTTTTTGGTAATAAAATGTCCATCCACACAGCCTCAATACAAGCACAGTCCAAATCATTTCTAACATTGTACGTCAAATCAGATCGGACATATACACATACACCTCCTCCCTTATGATTTCGATCTCTTCTTATCAAACTATAATTTGCAATTCCGATTTCAGAATCCAAAATCGAATCGTCCAACCATGTTTCGCTACACCCAAGTACTGACAACTTGAGCTCAGAACATAGCAGTCTTATCTCCGTGATCTTTGGAAGTAAGCTCCTAACATTCAGATGAGCGATGAGTAGACCCTTTGAGGTCTTCCTTAAGTCTATACCGTAGACAGCTTCCTCCCGAATAGAGCTTACCGATTCATCCAGATGCTTGAACACCATCGCCCGCTCACGCCGCAAGGGCTCCACATAATCGGGGCTTGGCTTTAAATCTACCAACCTGGAGCAGGCCTCAGAATCGGCAAAACCATCAATCGCCTCCTGACGCAATACAACTCTGTTATCCTTGTAGAAAGGAGCCATGTTCTCCCAATTTTCGGCAATATAACTCCATTCCGATGTAATCCCGATCGTTGGTCCTCCTTGCCACCTGCAGTCAGCACATCCAAGTAAGGTTTCGTATCACTAAGGCTTCGCTGATAATCATCTCTCGTGGTAGGACCGGGGCATTGATGTATGTCACCGGACAAAAGCAAACACAAAAATATAATAGTCCCTTCGCATCTCTGATTCCGTTTTTCTCCACTCTTCCTCCTCATACACGGAGCTGACCATGAGTGAGAAATAAACGTCTCATATACGACATTCGTTCCAAAGCCAGAAAGTTTTAAATTGATCACGATTGCCTCAGACTGCTTATGAGCGGCCGAGAATTGCTGGGCAACAACCTCGACCGCATCGTCGAAAAGACCGACCTGAGAGACAGGGGAGTTTAGGAGCTGAGAACGGTCCGAGTCCCTCATGTCTTCCAGGTTCAGCCACAGGTGGTGCTCATGGACCACCAAAGTGGACATCACCTGACCAATCAAGCGCGCCGTGACCTTCATCACCCGAAGGGCAAGGTCGGCGGCCGTGCATGCCTCTTGTAAGGCTGCTTGGTCAGCACCCGCCTCGTGCAGGCCCTTGAGCACCTTAGCCTAGTAGACCTGCAAGGTGGCCATGGCGTGCAAGGTGGAAGCGGCCTGACCCGCAGCTCTGTAAGCCTTGGCCACAAGCGTGGACGAGAACTTACAGGCCTTGCACCGCGCCACGTAGAAGCGCTCGGAGGACACAACTGCATCGCAACCGATCGTTACACAGGGGGTACCCCAGCATACCCTTTGGCCGCCCCGCCATCGAGGGAGGTGAAGGCGGAGGAAGCACCAGAACGGTTTCAGGCAGGTAAAGGTGCCCTCCATGAACCGGTAACCTCCTCATGCACTTCCGGGAAGAATGGAACCAGTGGGGGCCCTGGCGTTCACCAGAGCGTGCAGCCTTCAGGAACCAATCATCCAGCCTTGAGCGCTCAGGGCGGGGTGAAGGATTCCACTCCAACCCAATGCTCTCAGCTGCCCGGGCAAGCATGGCCGTCAGCTCGGGATCTGACCCGGACGACGCTGCTCTCCCAGTGGGAGGCAACGCAGTCGAATCGTCATCTCCCAAGGACTCAAACCCACCTTGAGATGCAGCGATCGACATACAATCATCCGAATGAGACGCTGGGTCCCCCAATGGAGGAGGCAGCAGGCCCATCTGGATGCTCCACCGGCTGAGATGCCTGGGAGGGAGGCGCGGCCCGAGGAGGCTGACTCGTCAGGGTGTTCCACACCGTAACCCTCAGATCACCCTGGCCACCAGCCGAGATAGCCCCCTCACGAGAAGCGGAACTAGGTCGGGGTGTGGCAAAGGGGACTCGATACTGTTTCAGGTAATCGAGTCTCCATCTAAGCATCTTGATGGTCATATTCCCACAATGAGAACATGAACCATCCACAAAAGCCGCCTCAGCGTGCTGGAAGCCCAAGCACGTGAGACAGCGATCATGGCCATCAAGAGGAGTCATATAACGACCGCACCCAGAAACACACAGGCGGTACAACATCTTTAAAAAGACGCAACCTCTAAAACCCGTGAAGCTCTTTCAGAAAAGCACTCTTTTAGTACTGAAGCGCTCAGGGGAAACAGGCAAGGCAGGAACACTGGAATCCGCTGAAACGCGCCATCACACCAGTACTGCAGACTCGTTCTGAAGAAACACTCCAGTGAAGGCAACGATGTGCTCGGCTCCGAAGCGAAGCTTGAATGCGAGTTGCTCGCATATACCCACAGTGTGGGGCGGAGCTTGCGCATTCGTATCATTGGCTTGTTTTGTACACTCGAAGGTGATTCGGCTCTCAGGCAAGACCCCATTTCGTCAGTCTCTGATGTAACGTCAAAGTGACCGACTGAAAGGGAACCTTAATTTTTTCAACTAACATAATGATACATTTGCAATCATTAGCTAATGATTAATTAAAGCAGACAAATGGAAGTTGAAGTACATGGCTTTCACCAACTGTGGTAATTAACACATTAAAGGCCTTTGCACACTGAGTCTGAAATTTTCGCATTGTTTTTTTTTTTTTTTTTGTATTCGTGATCTAAAAATTCGTCATGGACAGAGACCTTGCACACGAGTCCGATGCATATTAATGAATCCGTTGCAAAAAAAATCCAAAACAATACAAAATAAAGTGAGCACATTAGTTGTCCTCTCTCTTCTTAAAAAGAGAAAAAGAAAGAGGAAATATTGGGTCCATCCAATCGCAAGATTGCATAGAGAGAAAGGAGCTGCGTGATTATCCCGAGCGATTCAACGTTTACTTCAGGATGTTAGTGTCAGTTTAATGCTTTGCTACTGGCACAATCTGACTTTATATCTGTCTCTTTGTATTCCGCACTTTGTTTGTCATACAGTGCTGCTGCTGTGGCTGTAGATGACGTGGATCAACTTGTCAGATTGCATTCTGGATTTTTGCGTCATATACGGTGGCTCTGAATTGTCAAAACGTCTCAAATGCGTGCCACGGATGCGAAAAATGCAGAAAATCAAACCTGATCCAATTTTTTTATTACGGATCAAAGTTTTGGAGGCAGTGTGTAAACGTAATTGACATAACATGAGGTCGAATTTATTTTTTGACGTGCAAATATTTTGCATGCGAATTTCAGACTCAGTGTGCAAAGACCTTAACTTACAATATTAGTAATAAATATGTTATTAAGGAATTAATACATTATGACATTTAACCCTAAATGCATACCTCGGGTCTTTAGTGACCCGGGACGTCATTCACTACCCTCCTCCTCATTCATTTTTTAAAGTTAGACATCAACCTTCTTGGTATTCCTCAATCAATTCATTATAAAGAATATAACAAGAAAAAAATCATACAATTATAAAATAATGCCTTCATTTTTTGTAAAAATTGTATAGGGTCACAAACGACCCGAGGTGTGTATGAGTGTATGTATATTTTTCTGCACAACAATAATCTAATCTTAGATGACGGAATAAGTGCAATTCAACTTTATTCCCCAAGGTGGCAATGTCTGATACACAATGCTGAAGTGACGACTCATTCAGACAGAAAACAAAATAATAAGAAAAACATGAAATGGCTCAGTGATTTACTGCAGAGTAAGTACTTAACGCAATCAAATATGACTGTAACTGTTATTGGATGGATCTGGTGAAGCTGTTAGCGATCGAAATATTGATTTTGAAGATGTTGAAAATTATATAGTTTTGAGAATACGTTTGAGATCGCGAATGGGCTCATATTCATGACCTCAAACATAAAACTAGCCCATTATTTGCTGAATTTACTGTGAAATGAGCTCTAACAAGGACAGTGATGATGGCATAAAACATCTGCTCAAACCGAGCCCTTTCAAGCTCCAAAAGGTAACAAAATACGATTTATTTTATTCTTCTGTAATTGTTTCTCTAATATCAGAGGAGTTTTATATTATCGCGACAGGTAGAGATCCTTCCGTGTTAGATATTGATCCGGGTCGATAAAGACCCGAATATGTAAGAATGATTGGCGAAACAGTCATGCATTTAAGGGTTAATTAATAACAATTTATATATTACTTAATCTATTAATCATATAGACTCTTTATTAGTTGCTGATGCAGTAATCATCAATTAATGGTTTAGTTCTTCATGAGTCATACATTAACACATGATCATCTGTGCATTAGTTAAGTATGAATTAATGCATATTAGTGCACCAATATTGTAAAGTGTATTGCAATATTGTAATGTGCACTTGTGTTTTTGTCTGTATATGATCTATCACACGTTACACACAACAGCATAATAGTAGATATTATAAAAGCCATAACATTCAATGTGAAAACTTCACTATCTTTAAATAACTATAAAAAATCTCTTTAGTCAATAGACATGATATACATTAAAAAAAAAAATTCCATACAATTAATTCAGCAAGACTAGAACAAGTTTCTGTTGTCAGTTGCCAGTCCTATCACATATTAGCCATCTAAACATACAACCATATAAAAAAACTCAAAAACATAAACTCAAATACTCTATTACAGTATAACTGAACATTAAACACTAACAAGACTGTCCCTGTAATAAATAAATAAATATAAAACACACATAACACTTACTTTGCAGTCCCATGCCAAACACAAAATGATTAAGTTAACCTCCATTTTACAATTTAAGTGATTTAAGTAAAGATTGTTTTGAGCAGTGAACAGTGTTTATTTGAGCAGAAACTCACTAAATTAAACCATATCACGAGAAACTAAGGCTATGTTCACACTGCAAACCATAGTGCTCAGATCTGATTTATTGCTCAGATTGGGTTTTGTTTGTTTGTTTGTTTGTATAGCTGTTAACATTGTGGTTTTAAACGTGGCCAATTTCAGATTCCAGCATGAACACATCATGGTCCTGATCTGACCCGCATGTGCAAAAGAATGATAAAAATAGATGTCACGCAGCATGCTGTCATCCATAAGTAAACACGGGATATTAGAGTAAGTAATTACGAGTTATTTATAGTGTGATCCACTGCCGAAGCCAACAAAATTTTGAGCAGGCAATTAAAAAAATCAAAGATCGTTGGGTAGATTCGAGCAACACAATATTTTCCACAAAATCTAAATCTGCAAATCGTCCTCTGTCTCGTCGCTGAAGGCCGTGGTCACTGTGGGTAAGGGTTCGTCCCATGAAGAAATAATGAAGAAAGAGGAATGGTGATCGCACACGCTTCACTCATGTGTCGGTGAGGATGCAGCAGCTCGATTCATTTTAAATGTTGCAGAAGAGGTCATTGAAACAAACCGGGATGCTGTGTGAGCGAGCAGTTTTCCAAAGCGTGCCACAATGTAGGCTACACTGTCAAATGCTTTTGTTAAATCAATGATATTGACTGACAGTTTCATTGTAGCTCAACACTTTGCTCAATCATTGTTCTCAAGATGAAAATTTGTGTTGTTTGCAATTAACATTGCATCACTGTTAGAAAGGGGAAAAAAACATGATTTCACATTGAATCTCAATCAATGTTCAGGATGCCACATTTTTAATATAATAATTTTATTGGCATTATTCTTGTGTGATGTTTTTTACAGAGAGTTAAAGAGTGGAGTCATGTGGTGTATGCACCTGTCACCACGAGAGGATCACAAATTCTGTTGCCGGAAGCCAGTGATTATAGTTTATAAAGTTTTAAATATGGATATTTTTCTAACAAAAACCCATCACTTCACTTCAGAAAGCCTTTATTAACCCACTGGAGTCGTGTGGATTACTTTTATGATGAATGGATGCACTTTTTGGACTATTCAGTGCCAATACAAAGAGCCAGAATGTTTTTTTAAATATAACTCTGATTGTGTTTGGCTGAAAGAAGAAATTCATATACACTTGTATAGGATGGCTTGAGGGTGAGTAAATCATGGGAAAATGTTCATTTTTGGTTGAACTATCCCTTTAAAGGGATACTCACCCTCATGTCATTCCAAACCTGTAAGACTTGTTAATCTTCAAAAAACAATAAAGGTATTTTTAATATTCTATCATCATTTTATGTCGATCCTATGAAAGTGTATTTTCAAGCTTTAAAATGATTTGACATTCAAGAAGATCAAACCTCATTGGTTCCTGTGCATCAAGCATGCAGATTTGAGCTTCTAAATCAACTAATTGGTACCATATCTGTACAGCTGGAAACATAAATGCAATTTTTTACCAAAACATCCCTGCTTCATTTTGTACAGAAATGGTTTGATCTGTTGGGTGGACAGACAGCTTCAGTATAAGCTTGTGACTGCTGTGAGATGTTTGTGTTTGAAGTGTGAATAAAGTGCATCATGCGGTTGAAGGGTATTTTTTCTATTTCTGCTCATATGAATCTCAACATTTGACTTCCGCTCTGCACGCTTTACTATGTAACTGATTCTGACAGATAAAAGATTCTGTCAAATTAGACAGTGACATTATTTTGCGATCTTACAGTGTGAACATGAAATAATAAAATATACACTTATATTAGGATTGAAGTTCAAGGGCATATGCATCTCTATGCGTACAGTATTCATCACCTTATATACTCCTGATTACTTTGTGATCCTGTAGTTGCTTCTGTAGTTATATCCATATCTAGCAAGAGAGGCAGAAGTTATTTCTAGAAAGCTTCACCTATTCTTGATCTCACAGAGTCCCCACATCCTGTACCTGTTTTCGAACGATCATATTCATATCTGACAAAAATATGTTGTTTAGTCTTTGTAGCCTGATATTGAGATGTATGATGTGACTGATAACAAAATATACAACTCCTTCAGCAAACAAGGGAAAAACACAAGTCTATTTTAAGATCTCCTTCCCCCATTAATCGCTGTCTATGTAAAGAAGCTTTTTGCCCACATAATGGTGTATTTAACAGCAGGGGTTAACTGGTCATTTAATTTCTCACATTAAACCGAGGAAATTATTATTAAAATACCAGATTTTTTTAATGGTAAATTTACAGCATCTGCTGTTCACACAAGCAACAGCTTTCCATATTTTTACTGCATTTACATGATCCAATTAAATGATCCAGACAGACCCTTTCATCCTCAAAATTATGCCGACTTCCCAGCTTATTTACATTTACTTATTTTTTTTATTAGATGTGCTTGTGAAGCAAAGCATCACCATTGTTATCATCTTGCATGCTTCTTCGTCCATACATACTTTGGCATGTAACTTGTCCTGTACCATTTGTTATAGACCAAATGGTAGAGGAGAGGTGTGCTATGACTTTTATAAGCAATTGGGCATACAATGTTTAATAGCTCAACCTTTGAGCCATAGGGTTCATTATAAATACATCTCACAGTAAAACTAAAAATAATCACTGTACACTGATGAGCCAAAACATTATGACCAATCACAGGTGAAGTGAATATCGTTGATCATCTCTTAACAAGGCCACATATTTAGGTCTGGGAAGATTAGATGGTGAGCAAACAATTGGTTCCATGGAGGACCAACAGCATATTAGGCTGGTGGTCATAATGTTTTGGCTCATTGAATCAATGACACACTGACATTTCACATTTGCTTAAGGGAAATCAGTAGGAAGTTGAACAGGCACACGTAAGTTAGTGGAAACAAATCAAAATAACACATTCATAGCAGTGATTTATCAAAATCCTCTACAGAAAAAAATCTATGCTGAAATCAACCCTATAGAAAAATCACGTAAGCTACTTCAGTAGTCTTATACCTTTATTAGCAAGCAAAAAAGATTACCAAAGTCATAGGAAAACTATATAGTGTCTGCTGTTTATAAATGATGAAAGACCTTTAGAGTTAAGTGAGGGGTTAAAATGAAGCAGATACAAGGGTCACGAACCGGAAGTTGCAAACGTCTTTTCTCCAGTGTTGTGACGTATTTCCAAGTGAAACGGAATATTGAATAGAGGGCAGAGTTTTACTTTAGCGCTCTTCTCTCCATGTCTCCGCTCCTCCTCTCCATCTCTCCCTCATAGCAGAGGAACCACATCATATAGGTAGACGCCTATGGCAAGCCGTTTTGACTTTTATTCACATCTCAGGATATATATTCTCGATATCAACAATTCAGTTGTTGATATCAGGAATTACATTTCCACTAGTAACAATGTTAATTCTTGATATCAACATTTAAATTTCCACTAGTAAAAACTAGAATTCTTGATATCTGTAATTGTATTTTCACTAGTGAAATGTCACCATAGGCTGCCATTCAAATTCAATTGTTGATATCAAGAATTGAATTCTTACTAGTTGAAATTCCAATTTCACATATCAGAAATACAATTCTTACTAGTAAAAATAGTAATTTTTGATATCAATAATTACATTGCTACTAGTAAAATGCAAATTTTTGATATTAAGAATTCAATTGTCACTAGTTGAAATGTCAGTTCTTGATATCAACAATTGAATTGCTACTAGTAAAAATGTTCATTTTTGATATCTAAAATTGTATTTCTGATATCAACATAATTTCAGATATGTAAAATGGCTTTCTTACTAGTAACAATCACATTCATGATATCAGAAACTAACATTGTCACTAGTGACAATCAAATTATTGATATCAAAAATTAACATTGTTACTAGTAGCAATTCAATTGTTGATATCAGGAATAGACATTTGCACTAGTAACAAAGTAATTATTGATATCAAAAATAAATTAATTATTAAAAATTAAAAATAAATATATTCTTGATATCTGTAATGGTTTTTTCACTCTTTTAACATTTAAAAACATGAATTGAACAATTCAATTCTTGATATCAGAAATGAAATTTTCACTAGTGGAAATGCTGATTGTTGATATCAGGAATTACATTTCTTGATATCCTCAATGACGTCATCACTCGCAGAAATACATTTATGATATTAAAAATGAAATCAAAACTAGTAAAAAAACAAACTTCTTGTTATCTGTAACTTAATTCTTACATGTTAAAATGTCATTTTCACTAGTAAAAATTCTTATTGCAGATATCATGAATTCCTTTTAGGATATGTGCATAGTAATGACGACTGCTTGTTAATATTTAAATAAGAGCGTGATGTTTTTACGTGCTCAGAACTGCAGTGAACCAGCCTGCAGCCAGTTGCATAAACTTAGTTGCTATATTAAAGGTGCTAAAGAGGATCTTTTCGTCGACTGAGAGTCCAAAGACTGTTAGTGAGTTTTTGAAATGAGTGCTTGAGTAAGAACAACCCCCCTCCTTCACAACTCATTTCAAGGGAACGCCTCCCAAAACTCGTGCACGAGTATTGGAACACGAGCGTTTACCACCGGCATTCGCTGTGTCGTGTTAGTGGATTCATTATGTCGGACTCACCGCAGGTAACTCATAATCTGCAGTTGTTACTCCTGTCTCCTGACAAAAACATCGCATGCAGCGCCTGTGGAGTGTGGAAAGTTGCTGGAGTGCGCAGCCGCGCACGTCTCTCACAAGGAACGTCATGGCAGTGATTGACAAGCCAGAGGACCAATCGTTTACGCGATGATCGCGTAAATGATTGGCTGATGTTTTTAAGGCCCTACCTCGTGCACAGATGATGTAATATTATTATTATTCCTTTCAGTGCACCTAATAAATAGTCTTTTATCAGTTAGTAAAGACAGTTTCAAGTAATATTGCAAAAATGTATAAAACAAAACATCCTCTTTACCACCTTTAAGACTGTGTCTTCAGAATTAGTTTGACCAACTTGCAGTTAACCGAGGGGTAATCAATGTTATTTTTCCAATTCAAATTACACCAGTCTACCTTTTTATGTAACAGACTTTAAAAAATTAGGACCACTCTTCAAGAAAAACATTAGTGTCTTAACTTTTAAGACTAGTCTAAGTGGTTTATGCAACCGGCCCCTAGTCTCATTGTTAATACGTAGGTATTAATACGTAACTTTAAAAGACACAAAACATACATTTTTGTACGTTTTGAAAGGTGCTAAAATGTACAATACTGACGTAATTAGGGCACCAAAACGTAAAAATACTTACGTTTTTACAGCGAATAAAATTTAAAATATTTACGAATCTTTCATGTCATAAAAATATATGTATATTTCCCCTTTTTATCATTTTTTAGATAAATGTAAGATCCCTAACCCCACCCCGAACCTAAATCTACCCATTTTATACAAAATGTTAAAAGAATAAAACATAGGCCTAATGGACAGAAATGTGTAGGAAAATGACAATTTTAGTAAAAATATAACATTAAAACGATATTTTGAGCCACTAATCCTACACCTACCCCTAAACCTACCCATAACAATTTCTTAAAACTACATAGGCTAACGTGTTATAAATAAATGAATAACAGACAAACAAGCGTAACGTTAATCACAATCATTTATTTTTGAGAAAAAAATGTGTGGTACCAAAATAAGTTAAAATGTTCCAGTCGCAGTCTCCTCTCTGGCGGTAATTTTTTTTATCAGAGCAGAATTTAATATAATGTTTTAAAAGCAAATAATAAACTATTTAAAATTACAAAATGTTGTATGTGTTGGTTTGGCAGTGCTCTTTAAATTCCTAATATTATCTTGCCCTTTAAAACGAGTCTATGTGAACTCATTTGGAGTATGGGGCCAGAATATTACATTAGTCAGGCTGAGAAAAGTTAAAATTGAATTTTACACTTTATGTATCATGCAGAATTCTGAGGTACATTTATAACAGCCATAATAGGCAGGTGTAGGCTACCACAGCTAAAACACAACATGGAGAATAGAAATGAGTGGATCAATCATTTTATCACATCACACTGAAACAGTGCTCTCAAGTTTTGAAGACAGGCAAGAGTGCATGGATGGCCAGGATATAAAATATGACATGATTTTAAAAGTGACCAATAACATCGACGATGCAATACACTTCATTTTATTTAGTGCTAATAAAATTATTAAGCCTATTTGGAGAGAGAGAGAGAGAGAGATGTTTAATGTGACAAAATGTCAGTCATCGTGTGATAACGAAAATACTTGTTCTGAGCAGGTGTTGTCAGTGAACAGGCGGTAGTCGGCTAAGTTCAGACACTCATGAAAAACTGATGCTGATTATCTGGGAAACATTCCCTAACAGCAATCAAGTTTTCATTGTTTGTGTCAAACAAGTTTTGAATTTGTTGTAACATTAAAACAGCAAATCTTGACTTACTCTGTGCTCAAAGTGATGCTCGGAGCCAGTGGCGCAAAAAACCTCCGTGAAGTTGGCACCCCATAGAGCGAAATAATCCCCAAAACTATGTCATTCGTTTGTGCTACGTTTGTGCTGATTTGTGCCGCAAAAACGAACGTTTGTGCTGGTTTGGTGTTCGAGATATTGAGCATTATTTTTTTGGTCGTGTGACGTCATTCTCCACCCCATGTCGTTCAAATTGCTTCAAACCGGTGCCATTCGTTTGTGCTCGATTTGTGCTGGTTTGTGCCGTTAAAACTAACACTGTAACTGTTTTCCTTCCACAGATATAACAAATATAATTTGGGAGCTGTGACGTCATTCTCCACCCCATTTCGTCTAAATCGCACGAAACTGGTGTCGTTCGTTTGTGCTCGATTTGTGCTGGTTTGTGCCGTTAAAACAAACACTGTATCTAAAACCTCTTCTTAAATAGAACGAAAAAATGTTTTATGAACAATTATGTAACTCTCCACACCCCATGCCATCCATATTGCTCCAACCCGGTATTGCTCGTTTGTGCTCGATTTGTGCCGGTTTGTGCCGTTAAAAGAATCCCTAAATGATGACTTTTTGACTTAAAAATAAAAAATAAAATAAAAACCAAATCATTTCCACCCCATGTCTTCTTAAATTGTTACAAAAAGGTGCTGTTCGTTTGTACTCAGTTTGTGCCGTTAAAAAAAAGGCTAATCTTAAATATAAAAGTAGGCCAAACGAAAAATGTTTTTACATTAAATTTGCTTAAAACCGGTGCCCCCCACATGCTCCAAGTTCGCTCAAAATCGTTTATGCCGGTAAAAAGTTTCGTTTGTGCTGCTTTGGTTTTTAAATTATATATAAAAAAAATGTATCGGTCATTTTCAGGTCACCGGCGCAATCCCTTCCATTGTTTTCTGATATTTTTGGGTTTTTCCAATGAAACACAAATTGTTATTATTTATGAAAAATAAAAAAATAAAAATTTCTTGTAATAGTGAGTGAAACATGTTGCATCATGGAGGTTTTTTCTTAGGCCTTTTAATAATAAAATAAATACAAATAAATAAAAATTTCCTCAATGTTGTTTTAGACAACATAAAGCCAAAATGAGTATTTTAGGGGCCGCCCACACATTCAAAACAAATTTTAAAGCATAACTAATTTAAGTTTTACCCTTAAACCAAAAATACAAAAAACTCTTAACTAATTTTTCAGTTTCTTAAAAAAAAAGTAAAATAATTAAAAATAATGTCTTTATTTGTTTTTTCGATTTGGTTTAGTTAGACAATGAAATAAGTCGTTTTTTTTTTTCTTGACTTTCTAATTAATTGAAGGAATTACACGGACTGATGCTGCACAACTTTCCGGTCTCACCCCTCATCGTCACATATCGACGTTTGGTCATTGCCCCCTAGCGTCGACATCCGAAGCAAAGGGTACCTCTCTTTTGCGTCGCTTTCAACCAACCAACGAATCTCTCGCGTGTGTTGGAAATTTTCGGTTTTCGTCAGAGGTGGACATTCCAGGGGTCAGAAAGTAAAAGTCCTGCCATATTTTTATCTCATCCACTGAAGCATTAATGAGATAAATAAGTGATTAATTGAGTGATGATTGAGCATTATTGAAGACACCTGATGATAACAAGCAGAATCACCAAAGGAGAAAATCACAATTTTAAAGTTACCATCATCGAGGTCAGGGTTTGTTTTAGTTGAGCTCTTGACCCTTGCCTTTTTAGTATTACATTTTGTTTGGGCAGTTTTAACTGCATTAAAACTAACCAGATAAGCAAAGTTAAAAGATCATCAGGTGGTGTTGGTTATGTTTTCTCAAAATCATTATTTGATCTGAATCACTGAACTCATTTAGAGCTCAATCTCTGAGTTAGATTTACATTATTGATTACAGCAGCACTGTGATTCTGCAGAAGATCAGCTTATACAATACAGATTTTTTTTTTATCAAAAAAAAAATATATATTTTAGGCACACACAGACATCAAGTATCAGCCTGTGAATCTCAACAACGGTGACAAGCAACATATTCTGATCAACAGATCAACTCTGAACATTAGAAAACAAGCTACTAAAAAGTCACAGAAAAACAGCAAAATTTTAATAGTGAGAATAAATGAAATTACTAAGACAATTTAGCTCATAATTTATTCATACAGCAATGCATGATGGGAGCCATGGATGAATTTTGATTGGTGGCTCCCAGAATGCACTGCAACATGCTTTATGATGGCCACCACTGTTGAGATTCACAGGATGATTTCTTGATGTTTGTGGCTGCGTCCGAAATCGCATACTACATGAGTAGGTACTACATTTGAATTTGAACGTACTACCCGACCGTTAAAACAGTACGTTCTATATAGTATGAATATGGGTAGTATGAATGGAATTCGGACGTACTACATCCGCCATGTTAATGTTGTCACTTGTCATGCGTCGTCACAACAGCGCGCAAATTTAAATATGTCAAAGTATAATCACCTATTTAGCTAGGAAATTTTACCTCAGAATAAAAATACATCTGTGAATATCACGACAGAGGCTGATTTGAAGCAACGAAATTAAGCAATTTATTGTTAAAATGAATGCATATAAAAATACACGAGAAACAAAAGACATGAATCAATAAACAAACTTGAATACATTATATATAAATAGTGTGTAGATAGACAGAGAGGGCGAGAGAAATGCACAACATGGCCTAAATATTATATACAATATATACAAATAAATACAATGATAATAATATACATATTCTAAAAAAAAAAAAAACTACAAACTGTGAGCCCTATAAACTACTGCCGCCTGAATGTTGCTGTCCGTTAAGTTTTCTAATCTCATTAAACTGCTTAACAACGAACGTCTCCGTTAAATAAAACAGTGTTAACAAGCGGATGTAACGTTATCTCGACCTGTTGATTAGCTTGATGTGCTGTCAGTAATAATGATTAAACATCTTTTTACAGCCAACTCTTAATCTTCTCATTACATTGTTTAAACTTTCAATAAGTCAGCCGTTTACTTACATTATGTTAAACAAGTGCAATTTAACCACAATAAACAGTTTTTCCCCTGAGGTACTTAAGGACTTGAATGAGCTGCATATCGCCGCTTTCCGCCATTTTTGAATTATGAAGAATCCTCTCCTGTGGCATCACGGGATAGCGCAGCGTCCATCGAATGCCTACTACAGAATTCGGGCGGAAGCAGTAGGTCATCCGGGTACTTCTCGCCTACTGTTTTTCGAATACTATGAATTCGGACATACTACTCGCCTCGCATACTGTTTTTCGCATACTATATAGTAGGGAAGTATGCGATTTCTGACGCAGCCTGTGTGTTTAAATGAGCGCTTTTTAAAAAAAAAATCAGAACTCTTAAAAAAAAAAAAAAAAATATGTATTGATAAAGCTGATCTTGTGTTGTAGAATCACAGTGCTGCTGTAACCAATAATGTAAATCTAACTCAGAGATTGGGCTTTAAATGAGTTCAGTGATTCAGATCAAATAATGTTTATGTAAAAACATAACCAACACCTGATCATTTTTTAACTTTGCTTGTCTGTTTGGTTTTAATGCAGTTAAAACTGCCCAAACAAAATTTAACACAAAAAAGTGAAGGGTCAAAAGCCCAACTAAAACAAACCCTGACCTCGATGATGGTAACTTAAAAATTGTGATTTTCTCCTTTGGTGATTCTGCTTGTTATCATCAGGTGTCTTCAATAATGCTCAATCATCACTCAATTTATCACTTAATTATCTCATTAATGCTTCAGTGGATGAGATAAAAATATGGCAGGACTTTTACTTTCTGACCCCTGGAATGTCCACCTCTGGTTTTCATGGTCATAATGACAAATAACTTGGCTAGATGTAGGCATTATCTTGCGATAAAAAATACAGCAGGTTTTAGGCTACAGAGGATAGACTTTTAACGGATCAGACCCTCAACGTTGGATTTTGACGCATGCAGGGGGTCAACATAGATTTGCGCTCTTTATAAAAAAAAAGCGATTTGCCCGGTATATTTGTTAATGTATATTTGTGTGTATAATTACTTCGACCGGACCTAACTGTTGTGTAAAATGATAATAATAATAATAATAATTAATAATAATAATAATTGTTCTTGCATCTGTACCTGTACCTGTATTTATTTATTTTTGGGTCAGCTTATGATTATATATTTTTATTCATTTGCTATTTTTCTCTATAATGGAGAAGTGTGTTCAGTGCATTCTGGATTGTGTTTAATAAATCAAAGAGTGACGTTTAGTACCACAAATACAGATGTATAGATACAGGCCCCCACTAATTATTCTAGAAATAAATTAACCAGTTTGACCACTTATGAACTATCATTTAGCCTACTATATGTTGTGTACATGACTAATAAATAAATTACTATTAGAGCACAAAATTGTTTACAAGAGAACAAATTTCTTCATTGATGTAATCACTTAAATTTTGCTCTCAGAATGCATCATATTTATGCATTTAAATTTAAAATGTACAAAATTTTCCTATGGGGGGGCATGCCCCCTGACCCCCCTAGAGGGACCGATGTCCACCCACCACAGTCTCACAAAATCCAGTTGGAAACACTCATGAAACACTGCACCAAATGAAATGTGCACGTGGTGCAACACATTGTTAGATAAACATTAGCCAAGGGTAAGGCACTATTGGTGACAAAATTAAAATAGTGTGATAGGCATGTCCGATTTCAAATATGATATTCTTTGTTGCAACTAAGTAGCCTAGTTGCTAATGAGTCGTGCCACAGTCTACTGCCATATTTATAATCATAATTTGGATAAAAGTGTCTGCATAGAACCTATAGACATAAACATGTAAACATATATAATCCATACTCTATCTTCAGATGTAATGAGTGTGTGTGTTAGTTAGTATATTGTAATGTGTAGTTTAGTTATCAATTCTATACTGATTTATTTTTCTCTTTATCAACAGGTTCTCAAATATAATTTATCAAATAATAATTAGCAGCTGACTACAAAAGGCACTTTTAAGAGCCACGTTTGTATTGTTATTCTCCATTCTCTTTTTTGTATTGTTCTCTCTCGCTTTCTCTCTCTCTCTCTCTCTCTCCATTCCTCTCTCTTCCCTTCCCTTCCCTCCTCTCCCCTTTTAGTGGTGTGTTTGTCCTTGTGCACTTTTGTTTGTTCTTGTGCACCATGTCAGATCCTAAGCTGAACCAGCTCTTGGAGGAGGTCAACAGTCTTGTCAACCAGGCAGAAGACATGGATGAACTCAAAAGGCTGCATGAGGTCATCAGCACTCAACAGGAGGCATCTTCATCCATCCAGCGATCCACCAGCCAGCCATCTGTGAAGTGGATTAAGAGGGACAGCAGAGGAAACATTATTTATGGGAGGCCAAGATTCTCCAGAAAGCAAGCAGGTCAGACTTACTTTTCATTCATGTTAATTAAGATCTAGATTTTACCTCTAGATCTATTTTTACCTTTTGGAATGATATATAAACATTTCACAAGTCATATCTGAATCAGAAAATATATGATTATTATTATTATATAACAGGGATGGACAACTCCGGTCCTGGAGGGCCAGTGTCCTGCAGAGTTTATTTCCATCCCTGATAAAAACTCACTTGCCTATAACTTTCTACTAATCCTAAAGACCTTGATTAGCTGGTTCAGGTGTGTTTGATTAGGGTTGGAGCTAAACTCTGCTGGACACTGGCCCTCCAGGACCGGAGTTGTCCATCCCTGTTATATAACATACTTACTCAGGGCCGGCTCTAGCCCTTTGGTTGCCCTAGGCGAGATTGAGTTTTGCGCCCCCCCATACACAAATGCTACAAAGAATGTTCGAGGATATTTACCAAAATAAGTAATAAACTTAAAGAAGAGGGAAGATATACTATAGACCAGCATATAGAGTATAATAGACCAGTAGTGTTTGAGATTAATTAATGAGGAATGTCAATGTTTACTTGGAAACAAGTCACTGAAGTTTTAAATTGTGGTTGAATAAACGGTATTCAAGGGTCTTACTTGCTTCAGGCTGAGTATTCCTTGTCTCCGTTGGTTTTATATTCGCACATTCGGACATCCGTATTCAATAGCCTTGTTAATCACAATACATTGGACATTCACAAGTAAATATGCCATTAAAACAATACTTGCCTATTTTGATCGACTGTGAAAAATGTTGTAAGTTGACAATCGTTGGTTGTCAATATCATGTAGCTGCTTAAAATTCGCAAACATTAATTTATTGCACGTTTATTGGAAAGTCTGAATTTATCAGAAGTCCGAATGTGTGAATATAAAACCAACTTTAACGTTACCCAAGTTTCCAGCAGGTGCCAGCCTCTGCAAATATTGCCTGAGTGCATCTGGCCATGGCCAATTAAAAAAACAAACATATTTTAGTATATTCCTAGAGGGGAACTGTACAGAAGGGTGAACACCACGTCAACACCTCCACTATCAGCATAATGGTTACTGTGTGTGTATGATCCAGCTAGTTATAATGAATGTAGAGTAGAGAGCAACTGTACTTTTCATAACTAGCAGCATGCATACGTTATCCAAAATACTGGTCTTTTGACATAATCCATGTAGGTTATCAGTGAAGTTAGGTTTGCTAGTAATACGTAGCAAACTAGCAAAGTAACTAGCTAGCTAGTGATAGCTTAGTGACAGCAATGAAACGTTCAAGGTGATGATGCACAACAATACTAAGCAAATTTATTTCATTTAAAGGTGCCCAAGAATGCTTTTTCACAAGATGTAATATAAGTCTAAGGTGTCTCTTGAATGTGTGAAGTTTCAGCTCAAAATACCCCATAGATTTTTTTAAATACATTTTTTTAACTGCCTATTTTGGGGCATCATTAACTATACACTGATTTTTTTCAGTCGCCGCCGCCTTTAAATCGCGTGCCCCCTGCCTCAGAAGCTCTCGACTATATTACAGCGCATTTACAAAGTTCACACAGCTAATATAACCCTCAAATGGATCTTTACAAGATGTTCGTCATGCATGCTGTGTGTGCATACATCGAATCATGTGAGTAAAGTATTTATTTGGGTGTTTACGTTTGATTCTCTATGAGTTTGAGGCTGTGCTCTGTGGCTAAAGCTAACATTACACACTGTTGGAGAGATTTATAAAGAATGAAGTTGTTTATGCATTATACAGACTGCAAGGGTTTAAAAATGAAAATAGCGACGGCTCTCGTCTCCGTGAATACAGTAAAAACGATGGTAACTTTAACCACATTTAACAGTAGCCTACATTAGCAACATGCTAACAAAACATTTAGAAAGACAATTTACAAATATCACTAAAAATATCATGCTATCATGGATCATGTCAGTTATTATCACTTCATCTGCCATTTTTCGCTTGTTCTTGCTTGCTTACCTACTCTGTGCACAGATCCAGACTTTAATACTGCCTTTCCTTGTCTAATGCTTGAACATGGGCTGGCATATATGCAAATATTGGGGGCGTACACCCCGACCCCGTCTTTTAAACAAATTAGATTTACATAAGAAAGAGGAAGTAACAGGGTTTGAAACTCAATGTATGTCTTCTCCATGTACTGAACTCTTGTTATTCAACTATGCCAAGATAAATTCAATTTTTCATTCGAGGGCACCTTTAACACCTTAATGGCTGAGATGAGAAGATTTACCTCTATACTGGGTTTTCCTTTTATCTTCTTCCTTTCTCCGTTTTCGTCCCTGTGCACCGGAGGGTTTATTAGACTGCTTCATTTTCTTCATCAACTGCGCACTTGCCTAACGTAACGTAACGTAACAGCGACCCTAGAGGGCGCCCGCGCCCCCAACATATTTGTCGCCCTAGGCAACCGCCTAGTTCGCCTATGGCAATCGCCGGCCCTGTACTTACTATCAGTGTTGTAGTCGAGTCACCAACTGTCGAGTCCGAGTCGAGTCTCGAGTCCCAGTGTTCGAGTCCGAGTCCAAGTCCGAGTCACCAAAGAAGAGTCCGAGTCGAGTCCAAGTCGAGTCACCATTACCAGAGTTCGAGTCCGAGTCGAGTCTCGAGTCCCCAGTGTTCGAGTCCGAGTCGAGTCTCGAGCTCCCAGTGCCTACATGTCTCCACTCTGGGACCTTCAAAGAACTGATAAAATGTATTAAAGAGGTTCTACATTAAACAAAAATGACACCACTGTCAGGGGCGCCCCCAAGGGGTGGCCAGGGGTGAACTCTGGCCACCCCTGTGGCCACCCCAGTATGATTTTGCATTGGGTACTATTAATTTAAATGCATAATGTAAATTCTCAAGTTTTTGAAGTGAAAGAAAATAAAATGCCACCAAAAAAGATAGACTGACTGACGCCACCAGAGTAGCTGTTTCACTGCCACCAAGAGTCTAAATAGTAATGTCTACAGACCTGAATTTCAAATGTTATTTATACTGTGAAGAGGGTAGGTTAGAAGTGTGCGATATATATTTAGTCTACGATTTTATCATAATTGTTGTTTTAACGATGCACAATCGATCTGACATCCCTGTATGTGATGTTGTCTTGTAGATTAGACTAGTGTCGGTGCGCATTAATAGTGCCGTTTTTCTCCAGATATCAGCATAACAAATGTTATATAAATTTTATTCATGTTTACATTTTAGACATCATTGCCTGTTTCTGCACAATTTCGCCAACGAATATAGTTCAGATCAAATCCAGAGCATTGTATTGCGTCCCTGCCCTTACGAAAAAGAAGTTTATTCAAGTGTGCAATTAGTATACTTCTTTTAAACTAAAAATAAGAAAGTATACTTTCAGTTACTCTTTATATACTTCTCAGAAATATACTTTATGTACTTCTGAGATATATACTCAAAATTGCACTAAAGTATACTTGACAAAAGTCTAAGTATATTTGGCCTATACGTGGACTTGTTTATGGACTCGATCTACTTTAAATAAAAAAAAAAATTAAAAAAATTAAACTTATATTTAAGTGTTGATAAAAAGGATTCATGAAGCTACAATAAAATGTTTTTAAAATGGAAAGAGTTAAAGTACAGTTCAAGGTATTTCAAGTATAAAAAATAATACCTAAAACTGCAGTGTTAAATTAACTCTCCAGGGAGTACATGTGAGACCATACTCAAGAGTGTTAAAGTGTTAAAATAAGAGTGTTAAATGAACACTGAAAAGTGTTAAAGTTATAAGATAATTAAGTGATTAATTGAGTGATGATTGAGCATTATTGAAGACACCTGATGATAACAAGCAGAATCACCAAAGGAGAAAATCACAATTTTTAAGCCACCATCGTGGAGATGAGTTTGCTTTAGTTAGGCTCTTGTCCCTTGACTTTTTAAAATAAAATTTTGTTTGGGCAGTTTTAACTGAGTTATAACATCCAGACAAACAAGTGGAAAAAATGGTCAGGTGGTGTTGGTTATGTTTTCATATAATCATTATTTTATCTGAGTCACTGAACTCATTCAGAGCCCAATCTCTGAGTTAGATTTACATTATTGATTACAGCAGCACAGATCAGCTTTATCAATATAATCTGAAGGATTAACAAAAGTTGTTCTGAGCAAAAAAAAAAAATCTTTTCTTAGGCACACACAGACATCAAGAATCAGTCTGTGAATCTCAAGACGGTGACAAGCAACATATTCTGATCAACAGATCAATCTGAATATTAGAAAACAAGCTACTAAAAAGTCGCATAAACGGAACAAATAAAATATGAGAAAAGAAAATTACTAAGACAATTCAGCTCATAATTTATTCATGCAGCAATGCATGATGGGAGATTGGTGTTGGAGAATTTTGATTGGGCACCCAGAATGCACTGCAACATGGTTTATTATTCTCACCACTGTTGAGATTCACAGACTGATTCTTGATGTCTGTGTGTGCCTAAGAGAAAGATTTTTTTTTTTTTTTTGATCAGAACAACTGTTTGTGAAATCCTTCAGATTATATTGATAAGCTGATCTTGTGCTGTAGAATCACAGTTCTGCTGTAATCAATAATGTAAATCTAACTCAGAGATTGGCTCTAAATGAGTTCAGTGATTCAGATCAAATAATGATTATGTGAAAACATAACCAACAACACCTGATCATTTTTTCTATTTGTTGTCTGGATGTTATAACTCAGTTAAAACAGCCCAAACAAAATTTTATTTTAAAAAGTCAAGGGTCAAGAGCCCAACTAAAACAAACTCTCATCTCCACGATGGTGGCTTAAAAATTGTGATTTTCTCCTTTGGTGATTCTGCTTGTTATCATCAGGTGTCTTCAATAATGGTCAATCATCACTCAATTAATCACTTAATTAACTCAATAACTTTAACACCGCTTCAGTGTTCATTTAACACTCGTATTTTAACACTTTAACACTCTTGAGTATGGTCTCACATGTACTCCCAGGAGAGTTAATTTAACACTGCAGTTTTTTGCTGTAGAACATAGAAGTGCTTAAAGTGCAAAAATATATAAAAAGTAAACTATAAGTGATGTCATGTTCACTTAAAGAAAACTTAAAAGTATACTTGCACTAAACTAGCAGTTTACTGAGAGTATATTTCAAAGTGTACTTTTGTATACTAAAAATGTAGCTACTACTAGTATTAAAATAGTAAACTACTAGTATACTAGTATAAGTTCACTTTTAGTACAGATGCAGTACAAATGAGAAACGTAGCTGTGAACTAGTTAAAGTTTACTACTGTTACACTTATAGTACACTTAAACGTATACTTCAATTGGGCCAATTTAGTCCCAAGCGGTATTAAAATAGTACACTTACAAGTTTACTACTAGTACATTGATATTATACTTACTACATAAAGTATACTTAAAAAATATACTTGAACATTACTTTAGTATACTTGATCAAATGAACTTGAAGTATACTAGTTTTTCGTAAGGGTGAGCAACAAATGGCGCTGTTTCTTTACTGAATGAAGCTTTTTGAATGAATAAGTTGAATCAATGAAAATTGGAAAAGATAGGCTACAAGTGACGACGAGGGAGCTTCAGTTGAACAACAGTGAACTGCGGTCAGATGAGATGTTGTCAGACTGTCAGTAAAATTCAGAAAAATGAACAGGTCCAATCAGCTGTTATTCTGTGCTCGCGGCGCGCACTCAAGAATTGCATGCGCAAATGCACCGGCACGCGCTGCATAATTACTTTATTATAGCTTAAATAAAGCCCAAAAGAATACGAGCAATGACCGTCATTGCTTTGTTGTAAGTTAAGTCATGAAATTAAGCTGCCTCAAAACTGTGAATGCATGTATTTGTTAACATGGTTTTAAAGCTATTGTTATCCAATTTGTTGGCCTTAAAACGTCTTAAAAATGCACATATGTACACCAGAGAAATCTAAATTTTATCAGGGGAGCATGCCCCCGAACCCCCCTAGCAAACTATATTTTATGACCTCGGTAATTATGAAACCATAATGCAATCTGAGGTAAATGTGTATTTCTACAAATTTCACACACTTTTGGACTAAAACGGTGTTGGCATGTGTATGCAAATAAATGGGACCGAACGCGACTGAATGTGTCCTCATTATTCTATTAATAACTACCATTGATTTTGCATGTATGTATATGTATATACATATAGGCCATTATATATATATATATATGTATGTATGTATGTATGTATACACACACATACACACACACACACACACACACACATATATATATATATATGTATATATATATATATATATATATATATATATATATATATTTATTTATTTATTTTTGCCACCCCAAGAATTGCCGTGGCCTCGTCTGGCCACCCCTATTAAAATTTTCTGGGGGCGCCACTGACCACTGTCACGATTGCAAAGGGAGTTTATTTACTGATTTGACATATACACTTTGCAACTTTACGACGCCATCAAAAGCATGTGTTCAAAAGCATGTGTTTACTTCCATTGTTGTGAACGTGCATTTTACTGGGCACTGTAGATGACAAAGAAACACCAGCACAAGCCTCCAGTGATTGGTCAGTGAGAAAAAGTCTTGTCTCAGGGTGGTGGGTGAAAGTGAGGCCCCGGTTGGTGGACAACATGGTGGCTAAGCAGCATGTGGCAAGTCCAGTCTGCCAGAAATGTTACTCCAGTCCAGCAATGATCCATTGTTGTGACTGTCGACCACAGCCCTTCCTCTGTGCCCATTGTGACATCAGCATCCACAAGGCTCAAGTCTTCCACAACAGGGACTCAATTAGAGAAGGCTTCTTTCAGCCATTGCCTCCGACATCCTGTTTTGTGGAGAATGTTCTTACCCAGTGTGGTAAGTTGTAGTTTTTAAGAGTCAGATTTTCTCACTTGTTAATTTCAGTTATCACCTGGAAAACTAAATGTTAAAATCTAAATAATTTCTGATCAGTCAATGAAGCCATGAAGAATATCTGGTCTTAAAAGCTGACAGTAAATACGTATGTTAGTCTTCTATCCTCTAACTATTCTCATAAATGCTTTTTTTTTTTTTTTTTTTTTTTCAAGTGCGTCTTGTACCCTTGGAGATGCCAGAGAGAATATGTAGCTGTCCTCAGAGATTAAGTGTCATCACTGGAAAACCCACTGCTCTGTTTACAATGAATGGTAAGGAGAACATTGGGGATGGATGCCACTTCTGCTCAAGTAACTGCCGAATTTCACCCTCAGATGAGGTGATCCCACCCCATATCTCTAACTTCTCACTTTCTGTCACTCTTCACTGTCCTATTTAAATGAAAAATGTAATAAGTTTTGAATTAAAAAAGTAAAAGTATATTTACCTCCCAGCCAATTGTTTTTGGATGTATAGATAGGTAACCTGTGAAGATGGAAAGATAATATAGAGTTTGTCCTTAAAAGAACAAAAGCAGAAGATGTACTTCCTTTGCTTCCTTGGATTGAGGAGCCAAATTGTCACAGCAATTAAATATATGCTCAAATATTGTGGGCCATCCCCCAAGAAACTATAATAGATAAAGATAATATATGGATAAGATAATTAGTCTTTTTAGGATCATTCTTTGTAAATCCCTCCAGAAGTTTGCATTCTGCACTTGAACGGTGCCTTGTGGTGCAATCCCAAAGGGGCACAAAATCACTCTCACGGACCTTCTACTGGTCTGCTCCTGGCTGGTGGAATGACCTGCCATGCTCTATCCGGGCAGCTGAATCTTTAGCAACTTTCAAAAAACTGCTAAAGACATATCTTTTTTTGTCAACACTTGTCCCAGTAATATTAGCACTTACTTTTTATTTATATTTTATTTTTATTTTTTTACTTTTTATTTTTTCGATTTCTATTTTTTCTCCATCTATTTGTATTAAAAAAAACTGGCTACGAGCACTTTACTGGTGAAACTAGTTTATTTTAATTTTTCAATTAAAGTTAATGGAAACAGTTTAATTAGAGTATATGCACATTTACAATGTTTCTATCCATAGATGTTGTCCTGGAGACATTTTGATCCCACAGATGGTCAGAACACGTCCATTGATTTGTCTAATGTCCATTTTTAATTCACATTACACAGTTGATGGAATCAAACTAAGATGTGCATATTCTGAATTTTCATTAATGCGAATATCAAATGCAAATAAGTTTAATGGAAACCTCACTAGTGTCCTCCTGATAGTCAAATGTTCCCACTTCATTGTCAGAATTAAGTGTGCATATATATTTCTTTCCTTTTCCCAGGCCGATATGATCTCAACTTGCCAGAGTTGAAATGCGGGGGATGTCAGGCCACAAGGAGTACTGGAGTGGATGAGCTGGTCCATAATGACTACTGGCCTGCTACTTCTCAATTTTCAACAGTGTATGCTACAGACATCCTATTTTCCTTTGAGGAGTTGAAGATGGCAGCACCTGGGATGTCCAGCCAAGCATTTCTTAGAATGCTAGATCAACGAACTGTCCGCTTTGGCCGTGTAAGTATTTGTGGTGATAATCTCACAATTATAGTGTGAGGTCAAGTACACATGAACATTTACACTGTTTAGGGAAAAGTTCATGTATTAAATTCAGACCCTTTGTCACAGATGTATAAACAGCTAGCAACTCATGCTGTCGTGTGGTTTGTAGTGTGAGTGTTTTATGAAAAAAGGGGTCCTTCTGAAGACCACAGCATCTACTCCATTCTTCTAAGATTTGGATTTTATCTGTTTTCCCCAATATCATTTGCTGATCACAGAAATGTTCATTTGGAAACTTTTCTTTGGCTAGAGATGTAGACTGTCAGGTTCTTCAATTTAGGTACTTTTCATAGTTTCATAATCCATTTTAGAGCATCTTATTTCAATGTAGAGTAGTCTTTAATTTTATCATCTGTTTTACTGTACTCTTTTGAAACAGACTGGAAAGGTCATAGCAGACAGCTTTAGAAAAAGCTTTTTGGAGTGGGAGGCTGTCCGATTTGAAGTGGACAAAATCATCCGGGAAGACCACTTTAACTGCCCAGCATGCACCCCAAACATGCTTGCAGTCTCTGTCGATGGAAACCGTAAGCACTATAGATTCAAGAGTGCAGCAAGGTACTTAAAAAAATATACAGTATTTAGATTGACAGTTCATCATTTTGAAAGTAACTTTGCTGAAAATCATAATGAAAATCATATGAATATTAAAAGGCAATATGTGTCTCTTTATCTAGATCAGAGGAACAAGCAATCTTTAATGGTGTCTTCATAGCTAAGGACGATGATGTAGCAAGATTTGTAGACTAAGTCCATTCCTCGACCAGCCATGTAAACTTGCACAACATCACTATATTTACTTGTAAAATACCATGTCCTACATAGGAGTTTGATTGGACTGTTAAACATCATCCATATTTTTTAGGTCTCTGGAAGAGGTGTCTGTGGGGGACAGTGGTCAGCAGCACGAGAAACGTCACAGAAGTCCTCCAGCAAAGTAGATGAGGAGGGCCTAGAACTTGCCGTTTGTCGGCATGGTGTTCTTCTTTGTGCCCTTAATAAGTTCAGGGGGGAGGTTTTTGCTTACCCTTTGTACCTCAAAAAAAAAAAAAATGGCTTGTAAGCCAGTGAAATTCTTTGCTATGGATGTTGCATGCAAGTACTGGCCTTACCTCCAGAGAGTGAGTGAGAGATGCCCTGAGGTTCAGGATCTGCTCTCAATGAAACCATTTCTGTCAGTGTTCCATGCCAAAGCCCACGACTTCAAATGTGAGGTAAGAAAATGTGACTGTCCATGTGATTTTCTTTACCTAAACATAAGATTGTTGCCACTTAGATTTATTTATTTTATTTTTTATTTGAAGGTAAAATGGAGTGGGGCGTACCAGGAGGGGGCTGGTTTGACTCTCGGGGAGGAGGTGGAGCAATGCAACGCCTTCCTATCGAGAATTGCTGTTACCACAAAACACATAGCAAAAGCAGGTAAGGTAACCACACACTGCACTAGTTTGATAAAGTGATACGAGAAATATCTGCAAAGGACTGCAATTCTTCGCCTTTCTCACACTGCTATGAGAAGTGTTCAAACTACTGTACATTTTGATCCTGATGATGAGGTACATGCTGACTCTGAACATCTGAACCATCAAAGCAGATTTAGAATGTATAATCTTTAAGACAGATGGGTGGATCGATTACAATACCTTCGTCCTATTTTTATTTTGAAGTGAAAATCATAAGGAGAGTCAGTTGGAGCAAATACTGTGCTGTTGTTGGTTGTTACCATACTGTACCTACTGTCCTGCTACAGTGCTCTATGCCTTTTGCGTAATGTCCTGTGTCACTGTTCCATGCTACTTCCCCACTATCCTGTGCCACTACCCAACTAACCCTTTCCTTGGACAGCAATTAAATGGCACAAGACAGCAGGGTATTGTTTCTGAAAAGTATGTGGTACCCAAAAAGTGTGCACTGTTTTTCTCTTACCGCTACTGTGAAGAAGAGTGATAAAGTGTTTTGTTCTGTTTGCAGTACGCACAGACATGCTCACAGTCATGGCCATGCGCTGGAATGAGCAAAAGTTTAACAACTTGGCTTCCACACTTGCCCACCGATATCAAAAGGTAAAATCACTTATGCAATATATAAAGCAACATGTGTTTTGTAAAATATAGTGGCATCACACTAAACTATATGTAGTGACTTTTTTTTTAGCTGATATATTTTTCAGTATGTGTGTGTGTGTACATATATATATATATTAGGGCTGGGTAAACTATTCTTTAATCCCAAGAATCGATTAGTCTAGTCTGTTTTCAGTTGATGGATGAGCAGAATATGTAGCTCCTCCCATCCAATAAATCGCAATAATCTGCGATATGAAGCAAAGTCTCAGATTTCAAATGACGTCCATCTTATTATGAGATTCAAAAATAAATACCGTTTTGGCGCTGTTTAATGTGACGTGACGGATCGCTTTAGCACCTCAGTTAAAGAGAAGCATGTTATCTCCACTTTAATATCAGTTACAGCGAAATAAACATGAACATCTGAAGGTATGTTAAAATATACAGTACAACTTACTGAAATCCGTATCCACGGAAAAACTCAATAAAACAGCTTGTAATCAATGTAATGTAACGTCACATTTACCTCAGAAAAACTTGACCACAAACTCATCAGCTAGAAGAGTGTACTCTAGAAAGCAACATTCTGATAAATATAGCTATGCACCGTTACATATTCATTTTAATGTTCTTCAGTATTTAATGCATGTTTGAATAAATCGGATATGACAGCCGCGATTTAAATGTTTATATTTAAAAAACAAAAAAATTAATTGAAGTAGAAATAAGATTATGTAATTCTTAACTTCATTTATTATTAAAAAAAAAAACATATAAAATATAAATAAGTTCCTTTTAACCTTTAATACTATAGTATAGTAGTACCAACTGACTCTCATGTGTAGTTTACAGCATTAGTTGAGAGATTTTTTCCTCTAGAAAATTTGCAATTTTCTGTAACTGAAATACTACATCTAAAAATACACACACACACACACACACACACACACACACACAACACTGAACAACATTGACCCCTAGGAAACAAGGTTACGATGTAACTCAGGGTTTGGTCCCCACAATGGGCAGGGACAAGCTGAACATGAGCAAGCATAGTATTGTTAGAATATTTTTCACAAACCCTGGTATAGTCATTATCATACAGATACCATGGCATTTTATTGACATAGTGAATGTGACAAAAAGTCCACTTTCCATGAAATTGCCATATAACTATAGTCCCTGTATTTGTGAATATATGTACAGTATGTTGAATGAGTGCTGTATGTTGTTTTCTGATAGTGAAGATAACTTTAAATTCCTTAATAAAGGTCCCGTTCTTCGTGATCCCATGTTTCAAACTTTAGTTAGTGTGTAATGTTGTTGTTAGAGTATAAATAAAATCAGTAAAATTTTAAAGCTCAAAGTTCAATGCCAAGCGAGATATTTTATTTAACAGAAGTCGCCTACATCGAACGGCCAGTTTGGACTACATCCCTCTACTTCCTTCTTTAATGACGTCACTAAAACAGTTTTTTGACTAACCTCCGCCCACAGGAATACACAAAAAAGGGGGCGTGGTCTTGTTGCGCTCCCACGGAGAAGAGCAAGAGTTGCGTTTGTAGAGTGTGTTTGTCGCCATGTCGTCGAAACGCTGTTATTTTCATCCCACAGTCCAATCACCGGGTCTGATTCCGGCTCAAATTGATAGGGTAAAATTAAAGACATGTTTACAAAAACACTGAGCGCGTGCATCTCCACGTTATGGTAAGAGGCGTGACCTTTCCGGGCAAGGTTCGCTAAGCTGCTGTCGAATCACAACACAGGAACCGCTGGCACAATCAGAACTCGTTACGTATTTCTGAAGGAGGGACTTCATAGAACAAGGAAGTCATCAGCCCGTTTTTATGACAGTGGAAACAGCGGTATACAGATAAGTAAATTATGTGAAAAATACTGTGTTTTTTTACACGCGAAACATGAACACATGTTATATTGCACACTATAAAACACAATCAAAGCTTCAAAAAAAACATGAAAAACGGGACCTTTAATACACAGCTCTAGGCATTACCCTTGTCTGTCTCTGCTTCATTGTCATTTGTTGTTTGTGTTTGAAGGCCACAATAGCTCTGCAAAGAGAGTTGCATAATATGGAGGCCATGAAAACTGAAATGGCAGTCACAGATGATCAACTGGAGGTCTGGATCACTGATGTCAATGAGTGGGCAGAAGGTATAATATGCATTTTGATGCTTAATGCATCATTTTTATGGTCGTTTAATTATAATTGACACACTAATGTACAAACTATGTGTCACCTGATGGGAAACAAAGATAAAGTTATTTCAGTCTAGTTTTGTGTTGTCATAGCTTATTTTAGCATCTTCAACCCTTTGAATTTCTCATCAAGCTTTTGTATTGTTTGTTGCAAATGCACATAGCCTTCAACCTGTAGGGTACAAAGCATTATCCAGTAGGGTAGCCACTCAGTTACAGAAAAGATTTTTAGGCTCACTGGCCCATATACCAGAAATTATACTTTTTAATGGAATTAAGAAGCATATTTCCTACTTCTCTTCCCATCAGCAACAACATCATCCCCGAATGATGCTAATGTTGCTGCTGTGGCCAGACGAATTGAGGAGCTGGTGACCAGTATTAAAAGGAGGTCGCAACGTCTTTATAAAGACAATGATGGTTGCAAAGGTCGTGCCCGGATACGCAGAAAGATCAGAGAGGAAAAGAAACTTTTAAATTCTGTGGTGGATCAATATAACTCCATGGTACCTAATGCAGAAAACCTGGACTTGGACACCATTCTTTCAGATGACATAATTTGGCCATGGCAGCTTCCACACGGTGGTATGTACACAAGTCTATTGACGATGTGAAATAAGTCACATAGTAGCACAAAATCTTTTATTGATGTTTGCTCAGATAATCTAAGAACTTTTAAATACTAATTTTTAAATCAGCTGATTTATGTATTCCAGACTCTGTAGATCTAAGGACAAAAAGGAAGGCATTTGACATGGTGATGGCAGTAAGGAGAATTGAGGAGGAGAAGAGTATTCTCATTGCTGAGATGGAAAAACATTGGACAACTCTTTGCACCCGTGCAGACACCCTGAAGGAGATGTCATCCCAGCTTTGCAGTGGGACATTAAGTATGTATTTAAAGTTATACTTCACATGCATTATATTTACCATTATGTTTCTGAAAGTCTGCAATAATGTTGTTTCTTCCTGTATATAAGGTGAGATGTGGGGCCTGAGTACAGAGGGAATCCAAGGTCTACAGAGCTTAACCATGAAGAAAACACAAGCCATCAACAGAATACGAAAGCACGCAAAGAACTGTTATATACAAGTTCTGACTGGAACAGAAGTGAACTTTGAAAGTGATTCAGAGGAACCATAGTGACTCTGAACTTTCAGAAGGTGTAAGATGACCAACTTTCAAGTGTCTTGTCATTTTCTCCAAGTCTTTGTTAAAGAAATTCATAGATTGGCAAGAAGGTCATTGTAGCACCTGAGCTCTTTATGTTGAAATTCACAATTCAGTTTGTCACATACAAAATCAGAGTACAACATGCTGTAAAATGCTTAGTGCAGTGCTACGTCATAAAATAAGATTGGGAATAAAGAAGAGTGCAACATCCAATGTGTTTAGATCATTGTTTAGATAACATTTTTGTTTTTAATAATTTTGCTGGTCTTTTCCATAATAATTAAGGCCTTCACTGAAATGAAGATTTCTGGATGGAATCCTTTCCAGATGTTCAAGCTGACAGTGGTGTAGACTCTAATGCACCTCCTTAAATGCAGTCTCTTTAAGTGAGCACTTAGAAGAAGTTGTATGGTCTGTCCTCTTTAGTCCAGTGTCCATGATTTCCAGAAAAAGACATTTTGACTTTTTTTTTTTTTCTCCAAGGTTCAACTCACATGGCTTTTAGCACAGATAAGCCATCTCAGTCAAATTCTTTTAAGCCCAGTATACCTCTAACCCGCATCTGTGGTTGGTATGTCATGCTGTGTTGATAGATATTAGTTATTTGGTATCCTGTGCCAATGCAATGACAGTTGTGGGTTCAAATTTCGGCTGCCACTGTTGTGCCCTTAACCAAGGCACTAAACCTTAAGTTGCTTAAGGGGAGACTGGCCCTGAAGTAATTGATGAAGGTAAGTCCCTTTGGATAAGAGCATCAGCCAAATGCGTACATACAACATAAAGGGTACTTAATTCTACCACAGCTTTACTGCCAAGAGACTCAGTTTCTCTATGCTTGTCAATCTTCTTAGGTTGGAAATATTCTCATCTAACCATGCCTTTTATTGTTGACATTAGCCACAAACAACGATCATAGTCTAATTCTCTCTCTGCTGTACAGCCTTTTTGAGACACCCTGGTAAACCATAGACTCTTGCTGTCTGTCAGACTACAATAGTAATGTTGTACCAGAGACATCAGTGTAAAACACTCACTTCCCTTTCAGTCATACCTACAGCTTGCTTGCTGTGTATATACTCAGTAATATCTGTCTTACCCCCTCCCCCCTTCTGTATCTCTCCCCCACTATCAGTGCCTCCCCCTCATACCTCTCTCTACACTGTCGACCTGATCGCTCCTGTATATGTGCAGGTCCACACATTCATTATGCAGTCCAGGCTCAATGCGCTCAACGTTTTTGACCAGATCTTCTTCATAGGTGTCCCTTTATACGTAATTTACACACCTGTCAGCCTATCAGAAAAAAATGGTATTTAATTTCTCTAGGTGACAAAGTAACATAAGTAAGAACCATAGTAATGAGCTTCATTTGTCATTTAGCTTTCATTTGTAAACATGAAAAGCTTTGTTTAGAATTTGAAAAAAAAAAAATCTCATGGGGGTTTTAATTGAACTTCTTTTATAAACTTATTATTATGAATATCTGAAATGTAATGCCTTGTGTAGTGCTACTCTGCATAGTTTCCTTTGTGTCTCATGTGTATTGGAGAACCTCCCAGTTAAAGCAGTCAAAGACTATGAAAATATCAATATTACAGTGGAGTTTATGTAAATGTGTATTAATAAATAATTCACAAATCATTAAAACACCCATATTTTGATTATCTTGATTGTTGTGTGCTGTGAATAAAACATTCATAACACCACTGACACGTCCATATTTCCAGGTGTCTTGATCCATTGATGTGTATTGTGCTAAAATAACTGCAATGTCACAAATGTTTCTAATAGTTCAATATTCCTTAAATAGTTTACTTGATACTTTGTGTGTTGTCCAGAAATATGTCCAGTTTAACACATTTGACCTTCTGTGGCAGCAGCAGAGATCCTTGGAAATGTACAATTTTGGTACCGACTATGATTTTTGATAAAAATAGTTCTATAATCACTCAAAACCCACTAAAATATCCATATTTTGAGTTATCCTAATAATCTGATGATTGTGATTGTGAAAAATGCCCAATCTCACTTATTTGATTTCCCATGCTAAGTGTGACATAACAGAAATCTTTGGACATATGCTGTTTGGACATTGTCATTTTATATTCTCACATACCTTAAATCATTCAAAACCCACTAAAACATCCATATTTTGGGTTGACTTCATATGTTGATGTGTATTGTGCTGAAATACATCCATTTTTACTTATTTCACTTACTATGGCAAGTGTGAGGTCACAGAGATGCATGGAAATACATTGTTTTGGTGCCCAATAGCTGTGACTTTTGATGCTCAAATATAATTAAATCCCAGATAGCAACTTTGTGTCGGCCCAAATCCGGCCCACATCTGGCACATGCAGAATGATGATCTGGCCCACATGTGGCAGGAATGATGGCACTTGGGCGGACCGCTCCTGTTTGCCAGATCTGGACCACAAGCAGGCCATAGAAATGCCAAATGTCAGCCAAGAGCAAAGAACTGGACCTTATCTGATCCACAAAATATTATGTATAATTTATAGAGTCATCTCAGCATTAACAATCCTGTTATCAAGCAGAATCACTGAAGGAAAGAAGGAAACAGAAAAAAAAGAGATGAGCAGAAACACAAGAACTACAACTGACTTCAGTCACAGTCTTAGAGGAAATCAACTAAAGATAAAAGACATTAAATCTCTGAAGATCTGATTAAACAACTCCACAAACAGCATTACCAGCTTCACTTATTACTAACCTGACTGACTTTATTTCTGTCACACGTCTACAGAAGTTCCTGCTGAGAATTAACAGAAGTTTAACTCTCATGTTTGTTTCATTTCAGGTTACCATGATGGTGATTGATGTTTCCATTAGTTGGCCTCTTAACTTTTAACATATATATTTGTCTTCTTTGGCTGCTGTGGTAGTGTTTATGTCAAACACATTAACAGTAGTAAAGAAAACTGAAGCATGATCATGTGATCATGTAATCATTGTTAGCTATTGATGATTTTGTAATCATCATATAACCTGTGAACAACACTGTGTCCAACAATTAGCTATCAAATAGGCTGCTTCACTGAAGTCTTAATAATTGAATATAAATGTTACTACAAAATGAAATCCAGATGTTTTGCAGAAATCACTTAGAAGATGAAAATAAATAAAAACAGAAGAAGGAAAACTATGTTGACAAACACAGATATCAGTAATCAGCATATGAATCTCAATGATGGTGACAATAAACAAAATATTTAGACAATCAGATCAGCTGCATAATGCTCTGATGCATTCTGGGTGTTCTGTACTATAGTACCCAGCATGCATTGCGGCTACATGATGCTTTTGATTGTCACCATAGTTGAGATTCATGTGCTGATTCTTGATGTCTTAGTGTGTCATCTTAAAGTGCCTTTTTTTAAAAAATAATTATTATTTCTGCAATACAGTTCAAGCTCATGTCACAGAAACACAGGGTTTGTAATGTTAGTGTATTAATGGCGCAAAACATTTTTTTTCCCCATCTAAACAACATCACAGGTTAGTAAAATCAGCAATGGCTAACAGCCAACACCTGATCTCATTTTAATTTTGATTGCTGCTGTTAATGTGTTTGGTAAACATTTTTATAATGTAATGTTTGGTATAAATAACACATAATATTTTGTGGATCAGATAAGGTCCAGTTCTTTGCTCTTGGCTGACATTTGGCATTTCTATGGCCTGCTTGTGGTCCAGATCTGGCAAACAGGAGCGGTCCGCCCAAGTGCCATCATTCCTGCCACATGTGGGCCAGATCATCATTCTGCATGTGCCAGATGTGGGCCGGATTTGGGCCGACACAGTGTTGCTATCTGGGATCATTCAAGAAACTCTAAAACATTCCTGTTTTGAGTTGACTTGATGCATAAAGGTGTGATTTGCAAAATACAATTCACTTTCACTGACTTCACTTGCTGTGTCAAGTCTGAGCCCAAAGACATCCTTGGAATGTACCACTGAAAGAGGCAAATATGCCATAGAAGGCTCAGTAAGCATCATGCCAGATAATTGATGAAATGTCAGCATGTGGCACATATTTTGATACAGGGGATGTTAACAATCTTGTCTGTCAATTTTGAGACCTCTAGCTGCTTGTGTGTTGCTAGGAGGCGGAGCCAAAATGTAGAAAATGTGATTTTTTACGGGGCGCTACAGAGTCTGTGAATATGTAAGCTGTAATTAAAACTTGGGGTGGTTGCTAGGGTTTTGCTATATGGTTGCTAGGGTACACAAGGTGGTTGCTAGGCAGTTGCTATGGTAACCTGGGTGGTTGCTAAGGTGTTGCTAGACAGTTGCTAGGGTGTTCTGGGTGGTTGTTAGGCAGTTGCTATGGTAACCTGGGTGGTTGCTATGGTGTTGCTAGACAGTTGCTAGGGTGTTCTGGGTGGTTGTTAGGCGGTTGCAGTTGTAGTTTGCAAAGTTGTAGTTTGTGTTCTTATTTCTCTTTCTTTCAGTGTTTGTTTAGAGCAGGTGTTTGAATGATTGAAAGAATGTTTCAGGAACATCATACTAACCTTTGAATAACATTCTACTAACATTAAGGAAACTGGACATTTTTATGTTCTTGGAATGTTACAAATCAACGTTCCTACAATGTTGAATTTTTAATCAAAATTAAGTTAAAAGAACTTTGAGGAACATCATACCTTATAAAAACTTTCCTCTAACATCAAGAAAACTGGACGTTTTTAATGTTCCCAGAACCAACACTGAATATTTAAAGAATTTTCTTATTCGCAGGTGCAATTCCCACTGAGCAAGAACACACTCTGAGAAGAAATGTGTAAAAAAAAATGACACATATTAACACTCTAGTTTACACATTTTGTGTCAATATTGCATAAAAATATGTTGGAAGAATTCAAAATTTTTACACATATTATGTGTAGTTTTAAAATTAACACAACCTGTGTATTTGTTCACAGCATCAATACAATATGTGCAGCCAAGAACCGCTGTAATGTGTTAATATTTATATAACTATGTGTTGATTTCAGAGATGAAATGAATACACATCTTTGTGTTCATTTTCACCTCTAAAACCAAGACCATTCAAGATGAGCGGTGTGGTCAAGACCAGACCTTCCAAGACCACAACAAGTCTATTCAATCAAGATAATTAATTAATCAATTGTGTGACTATTGAACATTAGTGACAAACATCTGCTGTTAAAATCACAATTTTTAAGACACCATCACAGAGATCAGGGTTGATTTAGTTGAGCTCTTGACCCTTGACTTTTCAATATTAGATTTTGTTTGAGTTGTTGTAACTGAGTTATAACAGCCAGACAAGCAAAAAGAAAAGATGATCATGTGGTGTTGGTTATGTTTTCACATAATCATTATTTGATCTGAATTCATTTAGAGCTCAATCTCTGAGTTTACATTAGTGATTACAGCAGTTCTGTGATTATTCAATTGGTTCTCCTTTTATTTTACCGTTGTACAATATCAACATGCATTTAAAGTAAAAAACAAAAAACAAAAAAAAAAAACACTTTTTAAGAGCTCTTTTTAACATTTTATACTTTTAACAAATAAGCATAGCAGCAAAATGATGCACCAATTTTTTTCTCCTTATACTGACACCTGCTGGATGTATGCAACATGGCTGTGATCATGAACTAAGTGCAATAATATAACTAGATCTTAAAACTAGATCAGTCACTACACATCATTTTAAACTTTTTTTTTTTTAAGTAAATATCTTTTCCACACTTGGAAGCTGTAAATACTGTTTTCTCTTGTTTTTCATTAGATAGGACCATTTATTGTATTTCTTTTCTTTTGATAATTAAATTAGTTGTTCCTGTTAGGAGTTTGGTGTTTGTTTGTCATTCTTTGCTCGCTCCTGAAGTTGTACTTTCACTTGTGCTCCTGTAAATAAACTGAGAAAAGACATTAGTTTCAGTTTATGTTGTGGCCTCAGTTGTTTATTAGAGAAACTTTATCTTGAATCATTTGTCAATGCTGTTCAGGGTCAGAGCACTGAATAAAATCATAGAAAATAAAATGTTATTGCAAATTGTTTATTGAAACCCCAGACTGTGATAAATGTGGTCATCACTTATATTTCATTGTGAATTTGTAGTCATTTTATTGCTGCCACATTTGACTTGTTTCATTCTCCTGCTTTGAAAAAAGTACAATTCATTATGGGCTGAATAGTCAACAAATATTTTTGTTGTCGAATAGACGTTTGATCTCATATGACCTAATGTAAGGATCTGCAGTAATGTGGTTTGCCCAGTGTGGCGCTGTAGTGCAAGACTGTAATTCAGATGCAATCCAACAGAAGATATAATGCTTTTTTTTCCTTTTTTCCTTTTCCTTTTTTTTTTTTTTTTTATTATGCCATATACCAACAATACAATGAGATATATTGAAATACTAAAATAAAATGAAATAACAACAATGACAGAGGACAAGAACAAAATTATAACAAAAGGAAAAGGGTGCTATTATACATCATATCTGCTTACCATGTTATAAGCTCGAATTGCTTTTTTGCTTTTACAATTACACAAAACAGAACAATAAAGCTTGAAATCATTTTCAAAGCAAAAATAAAATTTGGCTTGGAGTCAGTCCAAATGAAACTTTTCCATTAATATTAACAGTTGTATCCCATAATAATTGAAGTGTATCATTATATCAAGTCCACTCAACTGCAATTCAGTGTTCAATTGTTTCTTAATTAAATGCTCCACATCAATCCAAACTATTTTTGTATGAAGATACGACACTTTTGCGAATAGTGGTGGAACTATGATGTCATTAGTAGGCCAACCGGCAACTGGTTCCTTCGACAAAAACCTAATAGGATTTTTCCATAGGCTTTTGGATTATCACTTAAAAAAAAATCTCTGTGATCATCAAAAGTTTATGATACTTACACATTTTGTCCATCAAGATCATTTTCACAGATTAACAACTTTTATACATTTTGAAGCCTAAATACAGTCACCAGAAGTAAAAAGCTAAAGGTCAACATCACTAAGCTTCCAGAAACTCTTTCATTGTTTATCTAAAACAAACAAAACATTTTCTCTTAAAGGGGACCTGTTATGCAAAATTTACTTTTTCATGGTGTTTTGATATAAATGTGTGTTGGCAGTGTGTGTACACAACCACCCTATAGTGATAAAAATCCAACCACTCCTCTTTTTAATCCCCATAAATCATAAGCAGTGTGTCTGAACAAGCAGTTTCCAGATCCCTGGCAGTGTGAGGTCACAAAAGCCACAGACCCCGTCCCACGAATGTTGACAGACACTGACGTTTGAACATAGAACCGCCCTGAGTGCGTTCACAGTGAGTTGTACACAGTCCGTCATTGCTGTACTAACGAGAATGTCTCCCAAGCGTTTTAGGTGTTCTGTAGCTGGATGGATTAATCCACATAGCTCTCTCCATTTACTCCCTAAATCTGAGCCGTTGAAGACGAGGTGGATTCATTTTGTTTTTCGAAGAAAATGCTCCCTCAACTCTACCGAAATTCATTTATGTCTGCGCGAACAAATACAATACATATACAATACATAAGGTCTTTATATATTTGTTTACTGTTAGTGTTTCTGTGTACTTCACTGTGTATGTTGATGATAATTTAAGGGAGAGAGACTTTATGAGTGTAAGGGCCAGTCAGATCAATTATAACTCAAAGGTATAAATTACAGTGAATAAGAAACATATTTGTTACAAACGAGTCTCCCACACCAGATCTCTCACACCACCAGAGGGAGCTCTCACCCAAGTATGAACTTCATTTGGACTCAATTTCCCATCAACCCTCATACCTGGGACTGATTACATTGCACCTGCCGTCAATCACACACTCACTCACACTCTCATAAAAGATGCTTTCACTTGCACTTCTGTGCAAAGTCTGGATTAGCTACGGTTGTCATTTCTGAGTGTTATTTACCTCACTACTAAATTGCCTGTTTACTGACTTGGACTGTTTATCTGGATTTCTGCTGCCTGCCTCGACCCATTGCCTGTTTATTGTTTCTGTTGCTTTCTGCCTGCCCTGACCCTCTGCCTGTTCTCTGGGGTTGTCTCTGTTGTGCTGCCATTTGTTTAAATAAAGTGCAGATAGATCAATACTCTTCTGACTCATTACAATATTAAACTGTAATTGATTCAGAATTAATATTTAACACTTTATCAACTATTCATCCACCGAAAAGTTGAGGTTTGGATATTTTACCAATTCTGGACTAAATATTATCCAGTGGCCAACAGTATATATATATATGATTACTGTTTGTAAGCAAGGGAGCAAAATTTAAAATGTGCTCTATGTAAGAATGACAGCTAGTGGTTGAAGTGGGTACTGCAGTTCAAATTCAAAATATTGTTTGCCCCGCCCCCTCCTCCTCAGACTCGACACTCTCGCGGGTTTGAAGACACGCAACAGGAGCGAGCTCAGTTGAAATTGGAAGGTGAGGAGACTTACACACTGTAAGATAATTAGTTGATTTATTGATTTATGATAAGTTGATATCGATTTTAGATGGTAGAATCTGCGATCTCTGACTCAGTTTGTTCACTGGCTTCCATGGCTGCAATTCGTTGTGTGTTTTCCGCCAACTGGCAACCCGAGATGAAGAGAAATACTATTGGGTAAATTGGTAAAGTGGGGTCTTGCACAGATCAAAACAAAAACAGAAATTCCGACACGGAATGCAACTTTCAAGGTAAAATAACTAGCTTTAGCAATGGTTTTCAGAGAAATGAGTATGTGAATTCAGCATGTTTAAATAATTTCTGCCATCGTATTATGGTATTTTTATGCTTTAGTACAGTCAGTTTTGTAAGCACACTGCACAAGACACTGATATATGTGAAAAATCAAACAAGACTTATTGAACTACTCTAATACACACAAACTACTATGAAAACATGCACGCACACACACACACACATTCATACAGTTACAAGGAAATTGTGAGATTGTTATCAGAAGGTGAATGGAGTCTCAAATTTCTAGCTTTAAATGCTAGCAATTTCTGATTACCATTTACATAACCACAGTTTTACCACAAATACCATGGTTAAACTATGGTTAGAGTAGCATGGTTAATTTGTGGTTACCATGGTTTAACTATGATAACCATGTTTTTTTGGTTTTCTTTGTAGTAAAACCATGGTTCATTTTCGTAAGGAATAGGGAGATAAGAGGGTCTGTATCTCTTACCATTAGAGAAAACGTAACGGCTAACTTAATCACTTAATCAGCCTATCGTGTAATGGCAGTGACATCAGTCACAACATTCCCTAGTCTGCCTTCTCCTAAAAAATACATTTTTATCAAGCTAAAATCTACATATAGTTCCCAACTAAAGTATTGTTTAGTGTAAAAACATGCTGAATGATTAGCAAACAGGCTGTCGATTAATTAAATGATTAGCTATTTCCCCACAAAAGCTGTTTAATCAGCATGGTGAAGCCTCTCCTCCATTGACTTCCATTCAAAATACAGCCTCTGGTTCCTTCCCTGTGTACTGCCAGAGGTGGAGCGTTAGCATTAGCCGTTACGCTTTTTTTGGCTAAACGTTGCAGGCTTGCCTTTCGCTCTTGAAGCTCCGCCCTCTTAGGACAGTGCAGCAGCTCTTTTGCATTTAAAGGGCCCACGCTGAAACATGTTTTGTGCGTTTTGCTCACCCCCCAAAAGTGGCAATTTTAACATGCTATGAAAAATTATCTGTGGGGTATTTTGAGCTAAAACTTCACATACATACTCTGGGGACATCAGAGACTTATTTTACTTCTTGTTATGGGGCATAATAGGTCCCCTTTAAAGTTTGAGCTGGAATAGTTTGTAAGAGCATGATTATAAGCACAACGAGGCTGTAAAAGCAGAATGATGGTGCGTTCCAAACAGGATATATTGCCCTCCGAAGGGTACTTCAGAGTGAACATTAATAAATAATAGATAAATAAATAAACTAACGATAAACAAAAGGTGCAGCTTGCACAATCTATTCATCGTTCAGAGAGCGTGTTTTTTGGTGACAAAGGCGCCTCCTTTATTGTCTTGTTAAGATGATGCAAAAGTACATTCGAAGCTCTCACTCCTGAGGGTAAACCATTTGAAAGGATTAGGGCATAGGGATGAGCACTTCCGAATGGAAAGCAGGGTGAGTTTACCCGTTCAGTGTGATGATGTTTAATCTCCCCGACAGCCTCTGTAGTCCCATTCACTTCCCAGATGACAAGCAATGATGTTAATGTGTTAATGTGTCAACGTTAACCTCATTCAATCAATATCACTTTTGTACCCTCAATTAATGTTGAAAAAATGTTGAAATTTAAAAAAAAATTAATGGTAATGGCATCGAATCAATGTTACAATGTGATGTTGGTTCAACATCATGCTTAAACTTTCAGAAAATGAAACACAACTACAACTGACTTAAAGCCACACAGCCTGAAATCAACTGAAGATAAAAGAAGACAATAAATCTCTCAAGATCTCTGCAGAAGCTCTTTTTGAGAATTAACAGGATTAGATATTTATGTTTTATTGAAAATATTTGGTCACCATTTTGGTGGTCAGTGTTTCCTTTAGTTGGGCAGTTTGACTCTTGGTCTTTTTGTGTGAGTTTGTGCTCTTTGTAACAGTGTTTACTGTGTGGCATCCAGCACAATATCAGTTCTTGCAAAAAAAAAATTAATTTTTAAAAAAAATAAGTAAACATTGCCTAATTATGCATTATTTCTTCTGGCTCTACTGGTTGTTTAACAAAATAAATACAACAAATACCGTACCCTGACAAGTAAAGCAATCAAACTGTTTGTTTGTTCTGCATCATGTTTAGAGGAATCTACAAAATCTAAAAAGTCCATGACCCTACAATAACAGACCAGCATGCAACTGTAACGTCTGGATGGATCCGTTCAGAGTCAATAAACTTTGGAGTTTTCAGAACGCTTTTAACCTGAGGAACTGTGTTCTTAATCACTAAATCGGCTCCGAACAGTCTGCTAAAGATGAGCCCACTTGACACTTTTGTTGCCCTCCGAGGTAACACAGGAGGCCCAATTTCCTTGCTCTTAGGACATCAAAGGGGCCCCTCATGTGGACTACGGGCCAGATCCACATTCCAACACCCACACACACAGGCACATACAAAAACACACACACAGACACATACAGAAACACACAAACATACATTTTTGACTGTATGTGTAAAATACAATTATGCCAACATATACCCATCCTGTATTTTGAAGCGTATGCATGTTTCCTAGTGTTTAAATGAGTGTATTTGTGCTAGTGTGCATTTTAATGATAGAATTCTGTCGGTAAACCATAACTTCTTTAATATGCATTTCTGATGTATCGAGTTTGATCTCTCCGTAAAGCTCCAGACACGAGCTATTCACTGAGATATGTCACACAGCTTTTTCGATGTGTTTAATGATACTGTGAAGAACGTACTCCAGCATGAAATCCGATCTGATAGTCATTAAATATGCAAATTCAGCTAGGAGACCAAACAAAGAAAGAGCTTGCCCGCCAACTTTGCATCAATGTCATTGGCCATTCCCCAGCCAACATAGCATGGTGGGGCCCAGATGGGTGTCACCTGGGCAGCCTAACTGGGGCCCAGACATTTTTGTCCACGGTTTCCATGGAGGCCCCACATGGTTTAGCCCAGATGAACTGAACACTGCTCAGTGTGCACACTACAGGCTGTTAAATGAAACACAGAAACATACTGGAGTTAATGAGATAATTAGGTGATAATGAGCAGAATCACTGAAAGACAGAGAAACAACAAGAACTACAACTTCAGCCACAGCCTTCGATGAAATCAACTGAAGATAAAAGACATTAAAATCTCTGAAGATCTGATTAAACATCTCCACAAACAGCATTACCAGTGTTAGATCAAAATCTCAGTAATAGGTAGAATATTTGTAATTCCAGTCATCAGTTAAGAAACAGGCGCCTCAACCCCTGTGATGTGTGTCAGCAGCAGCGCGAGGCCTCGGGAGAATGACCAAGCAGACACAGATCAAGTGTGGTACAAAGCATTCTCCGATTAATTCAGGAAGAAGGGTCATATTTATAGACATAGGTTAAACAACAATCTCCAGGATGGCTTGAGCATCCAATCATACGACTTAAGAATCAAACTTACCATGTATGGCATTTCAAGAAAAATAATAACAAATGAGAAAATGGATGTGCGTAAATGTGTGTGTGTCTTCAACTTCTGGTTGTGTGTGAGAGTGTCAGTGTGTCCAAGGACTGCTACTTCTTGTTTTGTCTAGGTAGGTACATAAGCTGCACAATGGAAAAATCCCAAGACACAGAGAAAGTCAGAAAGTGAAGCCCAAGAAATAAGAAAATATTTAACAACCAGCTTCACTTATTACTAACCAGATTGACTTTATTTCTGACATACATCTACAAAAGTTGTTATTGAGAATTTAGATGTTGATGATTTGTTGAAAATATGTTTGGTTTGATGTCACCGTGATCGAGGTCAGCGCTTACTTCAGTTAGGCAGTTTGACTCTTGACTACTTTAGTGTTTCTCTGGCTGATCTTGCTTTTTGTGGCAAGAGAAACAAGAGACAACGTGGTCAGCTGCTAAATGATTAAAATGTAATCATCGTTTAGTGGCTTAATTCACTGATCTAATTACTGAGCTTTTTTATGAGCAAAATGTGATTAACTTTGTGCTGAATCTTTTCTTGAGTTACAACAATAAAAATGTTTTAATCAGAAAGTTTGAAAAATATATTGTTCATTAAACACTTCAAACCTCCTGCAAGATTCACTTACACAGACATCAAGAATCAGCGTATGAATCTCAACAATGGTGACATACTTCATGCCGCAATGCATTCTGGGAGCCATGGATGAGTTTTGTATGAGGCACCCAGAATGCATTGCGGCATGAAGTATGTCACCATTGTTGAGATTCATACGCTGATTCTTGATGTCTGTGTGTGAATAAATTTTGCAGCTGTTTTAAAGCATTTAATGTACATTGTATTTTTCAGATTTATTCTTCTGCTCTGATTTTTGTAACTTTTTAAGTTGTTCTGGAAAAGATCCAGCACCAAACTAATAACATTTTTTTCATATAAAGCTCAGTCATTAGATCAGCAAACAAAGCCACAACATGATGACAATCAGATTCATATCATTGAACAGCTGACAACAGCTAAACACATTGTCTCTTGCTTTTCTTGCCACAACAAACAGCAAGAGCAGTCAGAGAAACACTAAAACAATCAAGAGTCAAACTGCCTAACTGAAGCGAGCGCTGACCTCGATCACGGTGACATCAAAACAAACTTGTTTTCAACAAATCATCAACATCTAAACCTCTGGTAATTCTCAATAACAACTTTTGTAGATGTTTGTCAGAAATAAAGTCAGTCTGGTTAGTAATAAGTGAAGCTGGTAATGCTGTTTGTGGAGATGTTTAATCAGATCTTCAGTGATTTAATGTCTTTTTATCTTCAGTTGATTTCATCGAAGGCTGTGGCTGAAGTCGTAGTTCTTGTTGTTTCTCTGTCCTTCAGTGATTCTGCTCATTATCACCTAATTATCTCATTAACTCCAGCATGTTTCTGTGTTACATTTAACAGCCTGTAGTGTGCACACTGAGCAGTGTTCATTTCATCTGGGCTAACCCATGTGGGGCCTCCATGGAAACCGTGGACAAAAATGTCTGGGCCCCAGTTAGGCTGCCCAGGTGACACCCATCTGGGCCCCACCATGCTATGTTGGCTGGGTCCACCTCAAGGAGGTGTGTCGGCCTATCTGTCATAAAAAGGAACACCAAGATTCTCCAGTGTGTTCTCTCCCGATTGTCTCACGAGCATCTCGTGCACGTTTTTCCCGGACATCTCCGGTGACCACGCGCTGCCATCGCGCTCAGCCTCGGGATCGCCATCTTCCAGCGAAACTCACTCTCAAGTCCTCAGTTCAAACCTTCCCGCGGAACGGAGGAAGCCAACGAACTGCACCAGCGCTAACCTGAAATTCGACACACACAACCAATGCAAGTATACTGCCGTTTCTCAATCTTAGATGATGAAACTGATTTCCGTGCTGGCTTAGGACTGGTTGTGAGTTTGCTACTTGCCTTCTCTCTTTCCTTCTCTACTTCCACTCTTGTACATAGGTGTGTATATTCTTGTATATATATTTAGACGTATAACCTCTGTATCCGTAGTTTGCATATATTAAAACGTTATTCACGCTCGATTGTTCTGTTTGTTCTTTCAGCTGAAAACCAAGTCACTTTAACGTTTTTCGATCGCTTTATGCTTTGATGCTCTAAGTTATTTTCATGGCCAGAGAATAACTCTGTTTATAATATTCTATGAGAAGCAACGGTTTGCTGGACAAACGAACAGTTTCTCTAAAATAATTATTAAACCAGAACTAATCATATATGTAATTGATTATAATTTGTTGTAATTGATTCACAATATATGTTTAATTCCCCGTTGGGTCGATATATGAATCATAATTTATTCATAACCTTATGAATTATTATATTCATATTTCATCCATAAATTGATTAATAACCGCTACATTTGTTACATAACCATATAGATAATTTATTCAAGAACATATCAGTCTCCAAACAGAACTGTTTCTAAAACACATACTGTAAGAAGTCAGTTGGAAGATAATACTCTTCTTTCCACATCCCATTACCAAACAAGTTAAACTATCACTTTTTGTTTCAACTATGTGTCTCAAGCAAAACTTTTGTGCATCGTTTGAAGAGTCACTTCACACACTTCACACAAAAAGCACTCATTGTCACAGTTGTAAACACAACAGCTTTCTTCTTCTATGAGAGGGTTTTGCATCATGGCGTCTTTGTTTCCAGTTGAACGTGACAAAACAAAACAACAAAAACAGTCTTGATATGAAGTTTTCATTTTTTTCCCCTTTAGAGTTGCTATTTTCTGCCATAATTTGTCATGTCTTTCTATCACCACATCTACGTAGTTAACCGTTTGAAGGTTTCCGCCTACTTGTGGCTGCTGTAGCCCCTCCCACTTGGAGCACAAGCCCCTCCCACTGAAAGGTTTCCGGTCAGAAATGATACCTACTTGAGTTTGTCAATGATAGTTCCTCATCTTTGTTCAGTGCTTCAGTAGATTAAAGAGTCTTGAGCTGAGCATAGAAGCAGGAAGAGGCTCTTCACCTACAAACACTCACGCTATAAATACTCATTGTCTCTCACAAAAAATATTGTCCACCAAACAACATTTCTGAATAATAAAAAAAAAGACCGCAGAGGTTTCAGGTATGACTCAAATCTGAACTTAGTAAAACTGGCGCTGTGAGATGGCAGTTGGTTTTTAACTTTGTACTTTTCCACACAATTGAATAAACTGAATATATACAAACATTTTTAAATCACAAGGGGTTAGACGCAATTTCAAACACTATTCTTCTACTTTTACATATTCAACACAACTGTATGTTTTAAAAAAAAAAGTTAAATGGAAAAATTCTACCATTATGAATTCATATGAGCATTCTATATATGTATGTATGTGTGTGTGTGTGTGTGTGTGTGTGTGTGTGTGTGTGTGTAAAAAAACATGTTCAAAGCATGTGTGTGTGAAGTAGGAGGGTCAAAGAAGCAGGTTGAGGGTTTTAGCAAGACAGTCTTATCAAATGGATCAAACGTTTTGATGAAGAACTGAACAACATTTTTCAGATGTTTTTATTACTCTGTTTGTGTTGCTGGAGTTTGATGGGTAAGTATAAAAAAAAAAAAAACATTTTTATGGTTTATTTTCTTTGTTTCAGGGTAATAAAGCTGCTCCTGCAGTTCAGTTTACATTATTTCCTACTTTTATATGTATCAGATCAATATAATGAGATTTACTTACAGTGAATCCAGGTCTCTGTGTTTAATCGGAATTTTTAAGTGGATATTTCCAGGCCTTCTATTGTGACTATAAATTTCTGTCACTCAGAAATCCAAAGCCTCAATTGAACCACTTTCAAATATCTGGTGTTTTTGTGATTTTCAGTATTGTAATTTCAAAGATTACAAATGCACATACTTCCCAGCATTTTCTCAAAAAATCTATTGAATATATCCAGCAGAATTATTGTAATAGTAATTATGATAGTAATTATCGTCATGTATTTATTTGCTTTTGTGTCTCTGGATGTTCTTCAGTTCATATTCAAACACCAGACTTTCAGGCTTTGTAAACCAACTTAAGCGTTAATCTGTCTCTCTTCTCTTCTTCAGGTGTGTTTCGTGCTGAAACAAATGAAATACAGTCAGTGTCAGTGATGGAGGGAGATTCTGTCACTCTAAACTCTGATCTTAATGAAATACCCAACGACTCCATGACATGGCAGTTTGGAGCTAATAACTCTTGGATAGCTAAAATCAAAAAAAAGAAGAAGCAAATCTTCTCCACATATAATGGTACTGATGAGAGATTTAGAGACAGACTGAAGCTGGACGATCAAACTGGATCTCTGACCATCACAAACATCTCAACTGAACATGCTGGAGTTTATAAATTACAAATGCATGCAGCTAAACTGTCATCAAAAACAGTCAATGTTTCTGTCTATGGTGAGTAGAGATCACCAATCCTGTCCTCTACACTCTTTTTATTTAACTATTTATATTGAAATGTTTAATCATTTATATTTTGAGATCACAGACACACTCATTAACCGTCAACACACTAAACACTCACTCAACACACTGATCTGAAAATATGATTGTTGATTAATTGTTGATTTCTCTCAATTCTCTGATGTTTTTCAGCTCGTCTGCCTGTTCCTGTCATCAGCAGTAACTCTTCACAATGTTCTTCATCTTCATCATCATCAAATTGTTCATTGGTGTGTTCAGCTGTGAATGTGAGTCATGTGACTCTCTCCTGGTACAAAGGAAACAGTTTATTGTCCAGCATCAGTGTGTCTGATCTAGCATCAGTCTCTCTCTACCTCTGGAGGTGGAATATCAGGATAAAAACACCTACAGCTGTGTGCTGAACAATCCCATCAGCAACCAGACTCAACATCTGGACATCACTCACCTCTGTCACACATGTGCAGGTACAACAGAGCAGATATTAGCGTTTATGCACTTATTCATTGACTGTCTCTCTTTATCATCACAACACACTCTCCTTCACTTCATCCAGTCTCAGACTCTCAGGTAGTGCTGATCTCTGTTGCTGCTGCTGGATCTCTGTTGATTGTCGCTGCAGTCGGGATCTTCTTCATCTGCAAAAAACAAAGAAAAACAGATCAAGAAGGCAAGTGTTACCTACTGCTTTCAAACAAGTATTATAATAAATATTTTAATAAATTGTGAGCCATAATTATCATTTAATTACATTTATTATCATAATTTTAGTAATGCCCTCTAGTTTCTTTTTAATGGAAGAAACAGGAATAATGTGCAGTGACTGGGTTTCGGTATGTGTTTGCATATAATGTCACTGGACCACATTCTTTACTCGTGTAAGGCCCGCCTAATGGGTCCAATGACGGTTTCCCACAGGACAGGGAAGGTCTAAGCGTGTATGCCTTTTCAGCGTCTCTGTGAAGTTCACTTAATTTCACTCGTTTAATCTGACTCCAATTTCAAATGATTCTTACACTTAGGTTGTGTTTCCAATTAGAAATTAATCATTTGTTATGTATTAATTTAGATATTCGATTATTCTGATTACCTTATATCTTCAATTATTTCGTTCACTGCAGTCCCGGTATCGCTTTAGAAGAGTTACTTCGGCCGATTTGAGCACTCTTCCCGGACACAAACTCGTCAGTCTGACCTTAAACATTGGATGCAGGGTAAATATCTACCTTTAAGTCGGTCGCGCTCTGCTTACTCGTAACAAAAAGCATAGTTTTGATATATTTACGAAAACTGCAACTTATTTAAGGCAGCGATAGTCAGAAATCGAAATTTAATTGACTTAATTGACGTGCCCTATGCTCCATCTATTAAACCTTTCGTATGAACAATCCTGAACACAGATTTGAGGTAATACCTTCGCTTTGATCTACTAGAAATAATGGATTAAGAATAATACAGAATCAACCAAATATAACATTTTATTTGTCAAGTAAAAATATATGATGCCAATTACATTACAATTAGACAATTAGAAGCCAATTCAGAAATGATAAATGCATAATATCGATTACTCAAAGAAATGCATGTATACACAGGGATGGGTGAATGTCCTCAGACATTCACCCACCTCTCTGTGGGGGCCTGCAGAAGATCCCCCATGACTGCTTTGCACTTTACCTTATATACAGACCAGAACAGAAAGGATCATAAATATTTACTACACCAACACCTGTTTGGGGGAGAGGAGTGGGTTTTCACAAAAGGCACCACCCAAAAGAGGACAGAATTTTCCTTTTTTCAATCTTCTTCATGATACTAGTGACTGCTGTGAAATTGAGACCGTTTTACCAATCGCACTGAGACAAATTAAATGATACCAAACATGAAAAGGGAAAAACAATAGATACACAAGTTACATTATATGTTTTGAATAACTTTCAGTGACTTGAGGCAGGGGGAAGGAGAGTTTGTGTGTGTGTGTGTGGGGGCGTTGCCCTATGCTATTCTTTTAAGATCTTCTCTCCAGATACGCTTTATTGCTTTATTGCAGGATGCTTGATCTCAGTTTTCGTTTAGCAGGAAAATCAAGCCTTACACTCGTCTCTCGCTCACAAACTGCATCAAAAATGCAAACACAGAAATGCTTTTTTTTTTTTTTTTTTGCATTATTTCAATAATAAAACAACTTTCTCCAGTTTATGAACATAATAATGTGTAAAGATTCAGCTTTCTGCTGGTGAATGTGTTCACACGTTTCATTTGAGTTCCACTGAAATTGATGTGTTAATAATATTGCTCTAAATATAATTGCTGCATACTCTGCTGTAATGTCAAATTTATGCATCCTATTTAATCTATTATTATTATTAAAACAGATCAGGCTTGTTATGCAGAAATAACGTATGCTGAGACAATCTACAAAGGAAATGCACACAAATGGGTAAGATGGTTTAATCTCTGCTTTTAGGCTACGTCCACACGAAGCCGGAGCTTACCCTAAACCAGGGGTGGGGAATGTTGATTCTGGAGGGCCATTGTCCTGCAGAGTTTAGCTCCAACCCTAATTAAACACACCTGAAGCTAATTAAGGTCTTCAGGATTACTAAAGTTACAGGCAGGTGAGTGTTTTTTTCAGGGTTGCAGCTAAACTCTGCAGGACAATGGCCCTCCAGGATCAACGTTCCCCACCCCTGCCCTAAACCAATCTTTTTTTTTTCCTCGTCTCAAAAAATATCTGCGTCTACACGAAACCACTGAAACGACTCAAAATGATGTATTATACATGCCAGACCATTATGTGGCACTGTAATTCTGCCGCAGAGATGCACTTAAAGCAGCGAAGAAGACTTCGCATAAACCTTGCGCGCTGAATACAAACTTTAGCAAAGCTTAATAACACTTTATTTTGGTTCAGTAGCTTCTGCAGCATGAACGCAAGCATGTAGAGTCTGCTATTGCTGTTGTTGGTGCTGTTTTGTGGTGTTAGCGCGTCTGACTAGGGTCGACACGTGGGATAAAAAATTCCACAACAAACGACATGTGGGATAAAAAATTTGTGCGGTTTCACAGAAACGCGTCTCCATGTGGACGGGGCCTCAGTCTGTATTATTTTAGCAGTTAGTGAGATTTTGTTTTGTGTTTTTGTCTGTATATGATCTATCACACATTACACACAATAGTATCATATCAGATATCATATCAGATATTATAAAAGACAGAACATTGTCATTCAATGTGAAAACTTCACTATCAATACTTTTAAATAAATGTAAAATCTCTTTAGTCAGTGTAACAAAGTGGGACTCAGGCAGGGATCCATGTGCAAGCTTTATTAAAAGTAAGCGTGGTCGTACAGGCAGGTTCAAACAGGAGCAAACAGGAACAGCAAGGGACAGGCAGAATCGTGGTCAGGATACAGGCAGTAGATCAGGGCAGGCAGATAAATATCACAGGTCAGGAAACAATACACAGTCCAAAGGCAGGCAGCAGGGAATCATAAATGGGTAACAGACATGATCGGTAACAGACAGGCAGACAGGATAATAGTGCTCAGAACTGTACACTGGGTGAAACAAGACTTCGCAATGAGGTGATGTGTGTGCGAGAGACTTAAATAGTCCAGATAATGAGCTACAGCTGTATGTGGCAATTGGTGATTGATGTGGAATGTGTGCATGTGACTGGCAGGGAGCATTATGGGAATTGGAGTCCAGGAACTGACAGGAATCGTGACAGTCAGTAAACATGATATACATGAAAAATTAAAAAAATAATAATAATGCAACAAGACTAGAACAAGACCAAGTTTCTGTTGTCAGTTGCTAGTCCATCACATATTAGCATACATACAACCATAAAAAAAAAAAAAAACATAAAATAAAATAAAAAACACTTACATAACACTTACTTTGCAGTCCCATGCCAAACATGCTGGGAGCTACAGATCCACTGCTATGTTAACAACAAATTTCATGTAGTTCCAACACAAATTATTAAGTGAACTTCCATTTTACAATTTAAGTGAACTAAGTGAAGATTGTTTTGAGCAGTGAACAGTGTTTATTTGAGCAGAAACTCACTAAATTAAACCATATCACAAGAAACTAAGGCTATGTTCACACTGCAAACCATAGTGCTCAGATCTGATTTATTGCTCAGATTGCATTTTGTTTGTTTCATTGTATATCTGTTAACATTGTGGTTTTAAACGTGGCCAATTTCAGATTCCAATGTGAATAGATCATAGACCTGAACTGACCCGCATGTGCAAAAGAACGATAAAAATAGATGTCACGCAGCATGCTGTCATACAGAAGTAAATGGAGGATATTAGAGTAAGCAATTACAAGTTTATTTATAGTGTGATCTGCTGCCGAAGCCAACAAATTTATGAGCAGACAATTTAAAAAATCAAAGATCATTGAGTAGATTCGAGCAACACGATATTTTCAACAAAATCTAAATCTGCAAATCGTCCTCTGTCTCGTCGCTGTAGGCCGTGGTCGCTGTGGGTAAGGGTTCCCACTGAGCAAATTACGTCCAGAAGACGTCTTTTTGAGGTCTTGTCTCAGGTTGAAAAGACATCCACTGAGGGGCCAGAATGAAAGTTTTTATGACGTCTTTTTTTGACGTCTTCTGGACGTCCGATATAAGACAATTAAGCTCATAATTTATTCATGCAGCAATGCATGATGGGAGCCATGGATGAATTTTGATTGGTGGCTCCCAGAATGCACTGCAACATGCTTTTTGATGGTCACCACTGTTGAGATTCACGGGCTGATTCTTGATGTCTGTGTTCCCTAAAATGAATGCTTTTTTTTTTTTTTTTTTTTTGTTCAACACACCTTTTCTGAAATCATTTGAATCATATTGTAAAAGCTGATCTTCTGCTGTAGAATCACAGTTCTGCTGTAATCAACAATGTAACTCTAACTCAGAGATTGGGCTTTAAAAGAGTTCAGTGACTCAGGTCAAATAATGATTATGTGAAAACATAACCAACACCTGATCATTTCTCTTTACTTGTCTGGCTGTTTTGACTCAGTAAAACAGCCCAAACAAACTCTAATATTAATAGGCAAGGGTCAAGAGCCCAACTAAAGCAAACACTCATCTCCACGATGGTGGCTTAAAAATTGTGATTTTTCTCCTTTGGTGATTCTGTGTGTTCGTCTATATCAGATGTCCAGAAGACGTCAAAAAAAGACGTCATAAAAACTTTCATTCTGGCCCCTCAGTGGACGTCTTTTCAACCTGAGACAAGACCTCAAAAAGACGTCTTCTGGACGTAATTTGCTCAGTGGGTTAGGGATGTCCAGATCCGATCACGTGATCGGAAATCGGGCCCGATCAAGTGGGTTTCAGACTCGATCGGAATCAGACGTTACTCCCGATCCGGATCGGATATATATTATTGGGGCAACGGTTCTCAGTAAAAATCGACCGTCGTTTCTCCACTTACGGTTCAGTACGCACTTGCACCGCGGTCCATCTCGAATGACGACGCATCTATTGGTTAATATGGTTTGTTTAAAATAGCAACGTGGAAAACAGACAGACGAGGTTCAGATAATGTATGTTTCAGTCGATGGATGTGCAAAACGATACAACAACGATATCAGAAAGCGTGGACAAAACAGTCACTCTTTGTAAACTGTTAACTGCGAGTGCCGTCTGCCTAATGTCCGGTCATTTACGCCGTCATCACCCGTGTGTTGATACAGGTGACCTGAACAGCCACTTGCTATCTGTGTTTAAACTAACTCATTTAAGCCTTGTTGATTTAAACCTTCAAGAACAGACGCGAAAGAGAATTCGCGCGCGCTGTGAAAGATTTGTGTGCGCTCGCATGTGTAACAGTATATGTACTGGATCGTGCATGTCTTATAGGAAAAAAACTATTCCTGCTACCTGTATTTAATGTTAAATCAACAACAAATAACAAAGAAATCACTCACTGCTCTAGACTGAATAGTTTTTGCAACTTTAATAATGAATAATCTTTATTTATTTATTTTATACAGTAAGATAATATTGCATGATATTTTATATTTGATTACTTTATCCATTTTCTGTACGTGAAAACGACTGTTAGATACCTGAAAAACCTGAAAGCACTGTTTCCGGATCCTGGATCTGTTTTTTCGCTCTTCTTTATATTCTTTTTATGTATTATAGAAGTATCGGATCGGGACTCTGTATCGGTAGATACTCAAAATCAAATGACTCAGACTCGGACTCGAGGGCAAAAAAACATGATCGGGACATCCCTAGTAAGGGTACGTCCCATGAAGAAATAATGTGTGATGTGTGATGTTTTTTACAGAAATTAAAGATGGAGTCATGTGGTGTATGCACCTGTCGCCACGAGAGGATCCACAATTCTGTTGCCGGAAGCCAGTGATTATAGTTTTAAATTTTTTAAATCTGGATATTTTATAACAAAACCCATCACTTCGCTACAAAAACCTTTATTAACCCACTGGGTCGTGTGGATTACTTTTATGATGAATGGATGCACTTTTTGGACTATTCAGTGCCATTACAAAGAGCTAGAATGTTTTTTAATATAACTGATTGTGTTTGGCTGAAAGAAGAATGTCATATACACCTAGGATGGCTTGAGGGTGAGTAAATCATGGGAAAATTTAATTTTTTTTTGGTTGAACTATTGCTTAAAGGGATACTCACCCTCATGTCATTCCACCCTGAAGACTTGTTAATCTTCAAAAAAAAAAAAAAAAAAATAAAGGTATTTTTAATCGTTATTTTTGTGTCCAGAAATGGTTTGAATCTGTTGGGTGAACAGACAGCTCTGTTTTAAGCTTGTCAGAGGTGGGTAATTCAGGGGTCAGAAAGTAAAAGTCCTGCCATATTTTTATTCACCCACTGAAGCATTATGAGATAAATAAGTGATTAATTGAGTGATGATTGAGCATTATTGAAGACACCTGATGATACAAGCAGAATCACCAAAGGAGAAATCACAATTTTTAGTTACCATCATCGAGTCAGGGTTTGTTTTAGTTGAGCTCTTGACCCTTCACTTTTTAATATTAGATTTTGTTTGGGCAGTTTTAACTGCATTAAACCAACCAGACAAGCAAAGTTAAAAGATGATCAGGTGGTGTTGTTATGTTTTCTCAAAATCATTATTTGATCTGAATCCTGAACTCATTTAGAGCCCAATCTCTGAGTTGAGTTACATTATTGGTTACAGCAGCACTGTGATTCTACAGAAGATCACCTTATACAATACAGTTTTTTTTTTTTTTTTTTTTTTAAAGTTGTCCTTATCACAAAAAAAAAAATTCTTTTAGGCACCACAGACATCAAGAATCAGCGTATGAATCTCAACAACGGTGACAAGCAACATATTCTGATCAACAGATCAACTCTGAACATTAGAAAACAAGCTACTAAAAAGTCACAGAAAAACAGCAAATTTTAATAGTGAGAATAAATGAAATTACTAAGACAATTCGCTCATAATTTATTCATGCAGCAATGCATGATGGGAGCCATGGATGAATTTTGATTGGTGGCTCACCAGAATGCACTGCAACATGCTTTATGATGGCACCACTGTTGAGATTCACAGGATGATTCTTGATGTCTGTGTGTTTAAATGAGCTCTTTTTTTTTTTTTTTAAATCAAATCTAAAAAAAAATTATTGATAAAGCTGATCTTGTGCTGTTGAATCACAGTGCTGCTGTAATCAATAATATAATCTAACTCAGAGATTGGGCTCTAAATGAGTTCAGTGATTCAGATCAATAATGTTTTGAGAAAACATAACCAACAACACCTAATCATCTTTTAACTTTGCTTTTCTGTTGGTTTTATGCAGTTAAAACTGCCCAACAAAATCTAATATTAAAAAGTCAAGGTAAGAGCTCAACTAAAACAAACCCTGACCTCGATGATGGTAACTTAAAAATTGTGATTTTCTCCTTTGGTGATTCTGCTTGTTATCATCAGGTTCTTCAATAATGCTCAATCATCCTCAATTAATCACTTAATTTATCTCATTAATGCTTCAGTGGGGTGGAATAAAAATATGGCAGGACTTTTACTCTTTGACCCCTGGATTACCCACCTCTGAGCTTGTGACTACTGTGGATGTTTAAAGTTTGAATAAAGTGCATCATGCGGTTGAAGGGTATTTCTTCCATTTCTGCTCATATGAGCGCAACATTTGACTTCTGCTCTGCACAGCTATACTATGTAACTGATTCTGACAGATAAAAGATATCAAATTAGTATGTGACTTATTTTGTGAATGTGAAAAGAAATTTTCACTTTACATGCAGGGAAGCCGCTAAAGGGGGTGGGGGTGGGGATTCTACAGCAGAGATCAGCTTTTACAATAAGATTTTTTTTTTTTTAAAGTTGTCCTTATCCACAAAACAAAAAAAAATTTAGGCACACACCCTCAGACAATCCTGTGAATCTCAACGACGGTGACCAAGCACATATTCTGATCAACGATCAACTCTGAATATTAGAAAACAAGCTACTAAAACGTCACAGAAAAACAGCAAAATTTAATAGTGAATAAAGAATTGCTAAGACAATTCAGCTCATAATTTATTCATTTATTCCCATTCAATGCATGATGGGAGCCATGGATGAATTTTGATTGGTGGCACCCAGAATGCACTGCAACATGCTTTATGATGGCCATCACTGTTGAGATTCACAGGATGACTCTTGATGCCTGTGTGTTTAAATGAAAGCATTTTCTTTTTTTTTATCAGAACACCTTTTGCAAAATCCCACAGATTATATTGATAAAGCAGATCTTGTGCTGTAGAATCACAGTGCTGCTGTAATCAATAATGTATCTAACTCAGAATTGGGCTCTAAATTATTTTCTGGTAAAAGTACAATAGTAAAAACATAACCAACACCTGATCATCTTTTCTCTTTGCTTGTCTAGCTGTTACAACTCAGTTAACAGCCCAAATAAGATCTAATATTAAAATGTCAAGAGCCCAACTAAAGCAAACACTCATCTCCACGATGGTGGCTTAAAAATTGTGATTTTCTCCTTTGGTGATTCTGCTTGTTATCTTCAATAATGGTCAATCATCACCCATCATTAATCATTAGTTATCTCATTACTTTAACACTGCTTCAGTGGGTGAATGAAAAATATGGCAGGACTTCACTTTCTGACCCCTGGACTATACACCACCTCTGCAATCAAGTTTATATCATTTTATCAACTCCATGTCCAGAGTTGGGTAATCCAGGGGTCAAAGAGTAAAAGTCCTGCCATATGTTATTCCCCACTGAAGCATTAATGAGTAGAAATAAGTGATAAATTGAGTGATGATTGAGCATTATTGAAGACACCTGATGATAACAAGCCGAATCACCAAAGGAGAAAATCACATTTTAAGTTTACCATCCATCGAGTCAGGGTTTGTTTTAGTTGAGCTCTTGATCCTTGACTCTTAATATTAGATTTTGTTTGTGCAGTTTTAACTGCATTAAATTCAACTAGACAAGCAAAGTTAAAAGATGATCAGGTGTTGATTATGTTTTCACATAATCATTATTTGCTCTGAATCACTGAAACTCTTTTAGAGCCCAATCTCTGAGTTAGATTTTACATTATTGATTACAGCAGCACTGTGATTCTACAGCACAAGATCAGCTTTATCAATACATTTTTTTTTTTTTTTTTTTTTTTTTTTTTAAGAGTTCTGATTTAAAAAAAAAAGCTCTCATTTAAACACAAAAACATCAAGAATCATTCTGTGAATCTCAACAGTGGTGGCCATCATAAAGCATGTTGCAGTGCATCCTGGGAGCCACCAATCAAATTCATCCATGGCTCCCATCATGCATTGCTGTATGATAATTATGAGCTAATTGTCTTAGTAATTTCATTTATTCTCACTATTAAAATTTTGCTGTTTTTCTGTGACTTTTTTTAGTAGCTTGTTTTCTAAGTTCAAGAGTTGATCTGTTGATCACTATGTTGCTTGTCACCGTTGTTGAATTCACAGGCTGATACTTGATGTCTGGTGTGCCTAAAAGAATTTTTTTTTATTTTTTTTTTGAGAAGACAACTTTTTTTAAAAAAATCGTATGTATAAGCTGATCTTCTGCAGAATCCAAGTGCTCTGTATCAATAATGTAAATCTAACTCAAGATTGACTCTAAATGAGTTCAGTGATTCAGATCAAATAATGATTATGTAAAAACATACAAACACCACACCACCCTGATCACTTTAACTTTGCTTTGTCTGGTTGGTTTTAATGCAGTTAAAACTGCCCAACAAACAAAATCTAAGATTAAACAGTCAAGGTCAAGAGCTCAACTAAAACAAACCCCTGACCTCGATGATGGTAACTTAAAAATTGTTTTTTCTCCTTTGGTGACTTCTGCTTGTTATCATCAGTTTCTTCAATAATGCTCATCATCACTCAATTAATCACTTATTTATCTCATTAATGCTTCAGTGGGTGGAATAAAAAATGGCAGGACTTTTACTCTTGACCCCTGGATTACCCAACTCTGTCCATGTCATCATATAACTCCAATACATCAATCTTCATTCGAAAGCATTATCCCTCTTTTTTGCTGCCATCTTGTTACTCCTAACTAGGTTAAGACACCCTCCAGCTCTCTTAAATAATTTAGGAGCTAAGACCTAGTCTTGACACTTAGGAACCTTTCATGAATCAACACTTATTTTAATTCAAGAATAAGAGTAAAATTATGTCATTCTTAGAATTTTGACACACTTAAGACTAAAATTTTACTCTGAGCGGCTTTATACATACGGGCCCAGATCTGAGGGGGCCATGCCCCCTTTTGCACCCCCGTGGCGCTGGGCCTGCACACCAATGAGTGTAAGTTGCAAAGTTTGCTTATGTTATAATTAGTAGGTTATCCACAGTAACTCTACTAAAATTTGCAACCCTCTAAATGATTCTTTTTATATGCATCAGTATGTTTGACTCATTAGCTTCAAATCAGTTGAGACAGCAGCTCTCGCGAGTGGTGCGGTTTCAGCGCCGCAGCGGACACGCCCCCAGCATTTGAGAGCAGAGAGCGCTGCCTATTTTTTCGAGACTTTGATAACTTATTTCATTTACTTGCAGATTTTTTTAATCATTCAAATTTGGCTGGGTGGTTAAATAACATTTTTCTGCGGTGTGACAAACTCAGAACACATACTTTAAAATGACTTTACAGGGACTTTAACTATAATGAGAGGTGGCTATCCTGAGTTCTTTAAATATCTATCCAATCAAATAAGTGAGGTTTCACTATTCACGAGTTCACACTTACAAATATCTGATAAATAAATGGTATACGTATTTGGTGTGCGTCCGGGAGAGGGCTCCGAGCTCTGTATTTGGCCCGAACACAGAGTACCCCCACCCCCCTATTTAGGTTAGGAAGTAACCAAGTGAGTGTGAGGAGATGGGGTGGTGGAGGGATGCTGAAAACTGTTGAGGATTCATGGGTGAGTTGGCTGTGGTTATATATATGCCTGTACTCATTCTGATTGGGTAGATATGTTGATTACTGATTGCTGACAGCTGGTTGAGATGATGTGATAATTGGATAGCTTATTTGACTTGTTCCTCCCGAACTACGTTAATAAACATCATATAAACTTATCAGTGTTTAACTTGTATGTGTGGGTGTAATTTAAAACTTATTAAATTAAATACTTTTCCCCATTAAATCACTATTTAAGCAGTAATATTTACACTTTAACAGGAAATCAAATGTCTTTGAATTACTTTTATCCTGTACACACTTTCACATTTAAACCAAAATTTTACTCTTTTTCTTAATTAACTTAAAATATCAAAGAGTCAGTACCCACAATAGTTTTATAAAAAGTATACAAGATTTACTTAGAAAGGAAGGTCAGAAATTAATATGTCTGTCAAACTCACTTTTCGGATCACAAATGCATTCAAATTCACATTTAACACAAAAGGGCCCAAGAAAATAAAATAGCGGGCAAAAACCTAGCTAATGTGAATACCCTCAAATTCCATGATGCAGGCCTGAATGTAGCTCGGGTACGTTGTAGCCTTATGGTGCTTTCAAGTCATGTCGAAAGATCGTATTTACGAGCACAACCGACATGAATGCCACCACAATGTCGTAAATAATACCAGTGGGAAGCTCGTAATTTTCTTTAAGCTCCGATCTGTTCGAGTTGGGGGCGTGTCAGTCAGAAACATGTGAAATACCCAATACTTACAGGTATTTAGCAGTGACATTGTCAGGCTTTTCTATTAACTAAGTAAGCTGATTCCCAGCAAAAATACGATAGCACACAATATAAAAATGTAATATGTAACAATAAATTTTACATGGCTTCATAAATTAATTAAAAAACATAAAAAAGCAATATACAACTAATGCACATTTTTTGCTCTACATTTTCTAGAAGCAAAGTGTTGTTATTTTGTGTAATTAATTGAGAAGGCACAACCGCCATCATACTCCGAACGAAAGTGAATTGAACGCACCTACCGTCACTTGGGTAAAGTTGGTTTTATATTCGCACATTCGGACTCTGTAAATTCACACTTTCCAATAAATGTGCAATAAATTAATGTTTTGCGCAATTTTAAGCAGTGACAATGATTGACAACCAACGATTGTCAACTTACAACATTTTTTACAGTCGATCAAAATAGGCAAGTATTGTTTTAATGGCATATTTACTTGTGAATGTCCACTGAATGTCCAATGTAGTGTGATTAACAAGGCTATTGAGTACAGATGTCCAAATGTGCGAATATAAAACCAACTTTACCCAAGTCACGACTTCCCACCTAATAAATACGAACTTCCCAGAAGGACTTGAATGCACCATTAAACCAAATGGCTGCTTCACCACACAGGCCAAACAAAAAATGGTACCTTTACTCAATGTGAATGTAACCTCACGTGCACAGGATCAAAGGCATCAGCAACAGAAGACAGGATGAGAGGATTCATGACGAAGAGAAGACGGTTGAAGAGAAGATTCCCATGGTTGACTATCTCCAGCAAAGTCCACCACTCGATAACGCTATCCGGCTCCATCAGGGTCTTTGATCATCGTCGGTCTCACATTTCCACACAGGCTTAAAGGTGCTACAGAGGATGTTTTGTTTTATACATTTTTGCAATATTACTTGAAACTGTCTTTACTAACTGATAAAAGACTATTTATTAGGTGCACTGAAAGGAATAATATTAATATACATCATCTGTGCGCAAGGTAGGGCCTTAAAACATCAGCCAATCGTTTACATGATCATCGAGTAAACGATTGGCCCTCTGGCTTGTCAATTACTGCCATTACGTTCCTTGTGAGAGACGTGCGCAGCTGCGCGCTCCAGTAACTTTCCACACTTCACAGGTGCCGCATACAATGTTTTTGTCAGGAGTAACAACTGCAGATTATGAGTTACCTGCGGGGAGTCCGACATAATGAATTTTGGAATTCACCCAGTGACTCTCGTCAGCACAGAATTGTGACGAATGTCGATCTAGAGTGATCTAGAAGTTGCATGAATTCCGATTTGACTGTTCAGACTTAAGGTTGGATTGCAAAACATTTGACCTGTATCAGAATTAGGACCACATATGGAAGTGTGGCCCAAATCAGAATAGAAATGATCAGATTTTATGTGGCTTGCACTGTTCACACTTTAAAAACTAAAAACCCAGATCTGAAGCCTTGTTCAGATTAGTCTCGCATACCCAAAACTTCAGATTGACAGCAGAAGGTCTGGACTCCATAGCAGCTTTCATTGGCCAAGAACCCTTTAAGGATTAGTTCACTTTCAACTTAAAATTCCTGATAATTTACTCACCCCCATGTCATCCAAGATGATCATATCGTCGCTTGCCCGATGAAACTCACGTATGTCCAAAACGGTTACTTTCAGGAAGTGAAAAAAACACCGTATTTCAAAAGCAGTTGAATGTAGCGTTGTCATACTTGGTACGGCATCTTTACATGTAACCATATTCTTGCCAGTGTAATGATATAATCCACATTTGACCAAAATTGAGTTTAAATGGACATACGTGCATATTTTACAGTAACGGTGGTCGATACGCGTTCTTCATCATTAATTAGAATGGCCAAGTCGCGTTTCAATATGACAGATGAATACGCTCAGTTTATTAAATAGCCTACGTCTTAGTTTATTAAATACGCTTAGTTTAATTAATATTAATTATAAATTTATTAAATGTCTCTTGCAAACTATGAAGGGACAATGAATCAATACACTGACATGGTAATGCTAGACAGATACTTTGTTTGCACAGTCCTACCGTAATTTTGTCACTCCTAGACGTACATCTGGCGTCAGGGGGGAAACGTTTACTGAGAACAGTTTTCAAAAAAACAACGTTTGCTTGGTACTTTACCTCACAGTGTTAGTCGCTATCCAGTGCTGAGCTTCGATGAAACGAGAGTACGCGGCGTGATTGACAGCTTTGCACCAATGGATATACGTGAAAATCAGATGACATGATTTCACAACTTTTCATTGCCATTTAGATATGTGAAGCATACTGTATACGGAAATGAACCTGGACATTCAATCCGTCGAAAAATCTCAAAATCGGCAAAATGGACATACGTGGTTTTCATCGGACAGCGACGATATCTTTCTTTCTTCAGTTGAAAAGAAATTAAGGTTTTTGATGAAAACATTCCAGGATTTTTCTCCTTATAGTGGACTTTAATGGAGCCCAAACAGTTGGTCAAATTACAGTTTTACAGCAATCCAGACAAGAAATAAGGTCTTATCTAGAGAACCATCACTCATTTTCTAAAATAAAAAATAAAAATTATATACGTTTTAAAAGTGCCCGAGAATGCTTTTCACTAGATGTAATATAAGTCTACGGTGTCCCCTGAATGTGTCTGTGAAGTTTCAGCTCAAAATACCCCATAGATTTTTTTGAATTAATTATTTTAACTGCCTATTTTTGGGCATCATTAAATATGCATCGTTTCAGGCTGTGGCCCCTTTAAATCTTGCGCTCCCTGCTAGGGCTGGGCGATATATCGCATGCAATTGTCACGCGCATTTCGTCAGTAAAGCCGGTTCCCTGATTACCGCTAATCACCATCACCTGCTTTCAAATGGAGCGGCATTTAATAGACAGAGCCGTAGTTTCACTGATAAGCTACGCAATATCGCGTTCATTATCGCAGATGAATCACCTTCGATAATGAACGCGATATTGCGTAGCTTATCAGTGAACTACGGTTCTGTTATTAAATGCCGCTCCATTTGAAAGCAGGTGGTGATGGGATTTAGCGGTAATCAGGGAACCGGGCTTACTGACGAAATGCGCGTGACCATTGAATGCGCTATATGCCCGCTAGCAGGGAGCGCAATTTAAAGGGGCCACAGCCTGAAACGAGGCAATTTAATGATCCACAAAATAGGCAGTTACAATAATAATTCAAAAAAATCTATGGGGTATTTTTTGACGAATTCTTCACAGACACAGCAGGACACCGTAGACTTATATTACAATCTAGTAAAAGCTTCTCGGCACCTTAAACGTATAATTTTTTCGTTTTTTTTTTAGAAAATGAGTGATGGTTTCTCATAGATAATACCCTTATTTTCTTGTCTGGTATGGCTGTAAACTGTAATTTTGGACCAACTGTTTGGGCTCCATTAAAGTTCCACTAGAGGAGAAAATCCTGGAATGTTTCATCAACAAACCGAATTTCTTTTCAACTGAAGAAGAAAGATATCGTCGCTGTCCGATGCAAACCCGTATGTCCCTTTTGCCGATTTTGAGATGTTTCGACTGATTGAATTCCAGGTTCATTTCGTAACATATCGTCACATATCTAAATGGCCAATGAAAAGTTGTGAAATCATTCATCTGATTTCACGTATATCCATTTGGTGTTCAAGCTGTCAAGCACGCCGCTATCTCTCGTTTCATCGAGCTCAGCCTGATATCGAATACACTGTGAGGTAAAGTACCAGTCAAACGTTTGTTTTTGGCCAACGTTCTCAATTAAACGTTTTCCCCCCGACGCCAGATGTACGTCTAGAGTGAAAAATTACGTATGAGCGGGCAAACACAGTATCTGTCTATCATTAGCCTGCAGTGTCTTGATTCATTGTCCCTTCATAGTTTGCAAGAGACATTTAATAAGTTTATAATTATATTTAATTCACTAAGCGTATTTATAAACTAAGAGTAGTCTATTTAATAAACTTAGCGTAGTCATCGTCATATGAACGCGACTGGCCATTCTAATTAATATCGGAAGAACGCGTATCACCACCGTTCTGTAAATATGCACGTATGTCATTTTAACTCATTTTTGGTCAAAGTGGATTATATCCTTCACTGTCAAGATATGGTACCTGTAGATCCGTACCAGTAGACAACCTACATCCACCCTGCTTGTGAAAACGTGTTTTTCACTTCCTGAAAGTAACCGTTTGGCCATACTATTTTCATTCGGGCACGACTATATGCTCATCTTGGATGACATGGGGGTGAAGTAAATTATCATGAAAGTTTAAGTTGAAATTGAACTAATCTTAAAGTGGTTCGGCCACTTAAAGCTGTATGGAGTCCAGACTTCTGCTGTCCAATCTGAAGTTTTGGTATGCGAGACTAATCTGAACAAGGCTCAGATCTGGGTTTTTAGTTTTTAAGTGTGAAACAGTGCATCCACAAAAAATCTGATCATTTCTATGCCTGATTTGGGCCACACTTCCATATGTGGTCCTAATTCTGGATACAGGTCAATGTTTTCAATCCAACCTTAGTCTGAACATTCAAAATCGATTCTGCCTTCCTAGATCACTCTAGATCGACTTCGCACAATTCTGTGCTGACGAAGTCACTGGGTGATTCCAAAATCCTTATGTCGATCCCCGCAGGTAACTCATATCTGCAGTTGTTACTCCTGACAAAAACTTGTATGCGCACCTGTGAAGTGTGTAAATTTACTGCGTCGCGCAGCTGCGCACGTCTCTCACAATAACGTAATGGCCGTACTTGCCAGCCAGAGGGCATCGTTACTCGAATCATTAAACGATTGGCTGATGTTTTAAGGCCCTACTTGCGCCAGATGATGTATTTAATATTATTCCTTTCGGGCACCTAATAATAGTCTTTTATCAGTTTAAAGACAGTGTTTTCAAGTAATATGTGCCAAAATGTATAACACAAAACATCCTCTGTAGCCCTTGAAGCCTGTGTGGAAATGGAGACCGACGATGATCAAAGACCCTGATGTAGCCGTATAGCGTTATCGAGTGTTGACTTGCTGGAGATAGTCACCATGGGATCTTCTCTCAACCGTCTCTCTCGTCTGAACCGCTCATCCTGTCTTCTTTTGCTGAATTCCTTTGATCCTGGCCCGTGCGTTACATTCACTTGATTAAAGGTACCTTTTTGTTTGCCTGTGTGAAGCAGCCCTTTGGTTTTAATGGTGCATTCAAGTCCTTCTGGGAAGTTCGTATTTATTAGGTGGGAAGTCGGACGTGGGTACCGTTGGTTTTTAATACGCACAGTTTGGACATCTGTACTCATAGCCTTGTAATCACCCTACAATTTGACATTCCGTGTCCATTCCAAGTAAATAATGCCATTAAACCATACTTGCCTATTTTGGCGACTGTAAAAAGGTTGTAAGTTGACAATCGTTGGTTGTCAATATCATGTCACTGCTTAAATTCGCAACATTAATTTTATTGCACATT